>JBBBDQ010025160.1:0-17122 GCA_037127315.1 Ascarosepion bandense | reverse complement strand
AATGAAAATTTAGACCAAAATTACGACAGGGAGATAAAATGACCTTGGAAAGTGCTAACGACATGCCGACCGGGAATAAGGAAGAAAATACTTGAAGATTTCAACAAACAAAAGTGATGACCGCATTAAGCCCAAATTCTATTTTTAATCTTAAATAGCTAAAGTCATATGACCCACAGTTATATGACCTCACACAGGATTTGTACACTGATCTTTAACGGCGTTCGATTGATATTAAAATACAAAACCGATTGTGAAATGTTAGGTAAATTATATACAGTGAAAACATTTGAAAATTTTGTATATTTTTTAGTTTCAATTCTAAGACTCTTTCTCAATCTTTTTATACGGCTTAGGGCTATTAGATATGAATGACCTATGATGATAAGACATAACTCGCGCAGTTTTTTTAAAGTTTCAATTCTAAGATTGTTTCTCGATGTTTTTATACAGCTTAGGGCTAGTAGATATAGATAACCTATAAGGATGAGTTTTAAAAAAGTGTTTTCTTAATCTAGATTTTATCTTTTTAAAATATTGTACATCTTCATAAGAATTTTTTTTTAATCGTATCACCCCGAGTAAGGCGGTAACGCCACCGATGTGCAGGGGGCTACGTAATAGTGAGAAGATTGGAAAAGAGAAAGCCGGAAACCACATCCTAAACAGGGAACAAAGGATGAACCTCTTCACCTGTTTAATAGACGTGGGTGGAGTGTGAACCGGGCGATAGATAGATCTATCTACTCCAATTGAAAAAAACAAAAACAAAACAAGGTGAGAAGATTGGAAAAGAGAAAGCCGGAAACCACATCTTAAACAGGGAACAAGGGATGAGCCTCTTAACCTGTTCAATAGACGTGTGTGGAGTGTGAACCGGGCGATAGATAGATCTATCTACTCCAATAAAGACCTGACTTAATCATTTCTACCTCATAAACATAAAGTCTGTATATTAGAAGGTGCCTAACATTTCGTTGTATTGTTGTCAATTTACACGACATTTTTCTTACTCTTTCTCAATGAGACATTTATGAGAGACATTCATGATGTGTTTTTATTTGTATATCATCCATTCTTTCTTTTTTTGAGATTCATTATTCAACTATATATGTCGGCCCCGGAAAAAAGAGGCCAAATTCATGAAAACATCTTTCCATATATTCTCCTTTCGAAGATTATTCTGGTATTGATAAGCAAATTTCAAATGCAAATATTTGTTTCTGTATCGTTTATAATGTGTCAGGTTGACTCAGAATATGAAGTTCCATATAGGAATGTAGTTAAATTATTTTGATCATTATGACATCGGGTGAAAAGTCTGTAATACGCAAGACGCTTATTCAATGAAACTGAATTTTTTGCTGACAAGGACCAAGCCAAATACTAGACATATATCTCATGAACCTTTGCATTATTTTAAATCAAGATGATACAAAGAGCACTAAATACCTAAACCATGACACCATTCATATTCTAAACTGGAGATGATCCCCCAAATACAAGACGCCTATCCCATGAAACACTGCATGTTTTTGCTGAAGGGGATCAAACCAAATACTAGACATATATCTCATGAACCTCTGCATTATTTTAGACCGAGAGGATACAATGAATACTAAACACCTTAACTATGATACAATTTATATTCTAACCTGAAGATGATTTACCAAATACGAGAGAACTATCCCATGAACCACTGCATTTTGTTGCTAAAGAAGATCAAACCACCACAAGACATTTATCTCATGAACTTCTGTATTATTTTAGATCGAAAGGATACAACGAATACTAAATACCTAAACCATGACACCATTCACATTCCTACCTGAAGATGATCCACCAAATACGAGACACCTATCCTATGAACCACTGTATTTTGTGGCTGAAGAGGATCACCCCAAATACTCGACATATATCTCATGAACTTTTGCATTATTTCAGATCGAGAGGATATAACGAATACTAAACACCTAAACTATGACACCATTCCGATTCTAATCTA
This sequence comes from Ascarosepion bandense, assembly GCA_037127315.1. Lineage (NCBI taxonomy): Eukaryota > Metazoa > Mollusca > Cephalopoda > Sepiida > Sepiidae > Ascarosepion > Ascarosepion bandense. The sequence goes on along the minus strand of JBBBDQ010025160.1, from coordinate 15,117 downwards.
GAGATGATCCACCAAATACAAGACACCTATCCCAAGAACCATTGCTTTTTTGCCGAAGAGGATCAAACCAAATACTAGACATATATCTCATGAACATTTGCATTATTTTAGATCGAGAGGATACAATGAATACAAAACACCTAGACTATGACACCGTTCATATTCTGACCTGAAGATGATGCACTAAGCACAAAACTACTATCACATTATACTCTGTATATATTTACATGGAGAGAATACAGAAAAATAATGTACACCTATAACCAGAACCATTGCATTTTTTTACCTGGAGGAAATAGTAATGCTCTTCTGTGACAGTCTGCATATAATCAGCTCGAGAGTATCTACCAAATCCAAGCCAGCTATCCCATAAGTTCCTGAATAGTGTTATACAGATTGTATGCAGCATATTATAGACACATTTCCCATGAAATCATACATTTTTTAGCAAGAGAGTATCCACCAAATCTTAGTCAGCTATCCCATAAGTTCCTGAATAGTGTTATACAGATTGTATGCAGCATATTATAGACACATTTCCCATGAAATCATACATTTTTTAGCAAGAGAGTATCCACCAAATCTTAGTCAGCTATCCCATAAGCTCCTAAATAACGTTATGCAGGTAGTATTTAGTATTTAGCAAATAATAATCATCTTTCCCATGCATCTATACATTTACTTAACACGAGAGAATCAACAAAATATGAGTCAGCTATCCTCTGACACTCTGCATAATTTCACATCCAGAAGTTCTAGCAAATAATAGTCAAATTCCACATGAATCTCTACATTTCCTTAGCTAGAGAGTATCCAGCTAATACTCTCATCTATCACATGACCCTCTGCATGATTTTACAGAGATAATTGTCAACTTCATCATGAAACTAGCACAAGAGAATTAGACAAATACTCGATAACTTGCATATGCTGATCTGCATTTTCTTACCTGGATATGATCCAACAATTACTTGAAAACTAACACACAAACCTCAACTGAAAATGATCCACCAAATAATAGCTTTTATGACACACATCTTTGTTTGAATTAGCGAGGACCCATCACAAACGAGCAAACTATTACATGACCTATTAAACTTTTTTACCTATATCCATGAAATTAAAGACACCTGGCAAATAACTCGCTGCCTGTCTTTAGTTGGCTCAAGTGTATCCATTAATTACTAGACACATATTCTATCATATTTACCATTCTTAGCTGGAGAATATACATCAAATATTGAACATATCATAAATATCAGCATTTTCTTTCACCAATAAAGTCTACTAAATGTTATGAATTAACCTCATGATATTCTCCACATTTCCAACTGTAGTGGATCTACAAAATACTATGCATCTATCGTATGAAAGTCCGTTTATTTTAGCTGAAGATGACCAACCAATTGTTTGAAACATAGTCAAAATCAAATACATTTACTTACAGGGAAAATTTTACTAAGGAACACGTTAATCTCATTATCTTGTGCATATCTCTACCTGGAGAATATCCACCAAATAATAGACACCTATCACATATCTCTTTGTATTTGTTAGCTAGAGAGTAAACACAAATTTTCGACACATATCTATAATATTGTACATATTTTTAAAGAGAAAAGAATTCTACAAAAACGTAAATATTAATTTAGAGATCTTGTGCATATTTCAAAATGGAGTGGCTCAACCAATTATAAGACACATATGCCCTTCCCATTTGCATTTTTATTTGGTAAAATTCCACTAAAGATTTCACACATATCCCATAATATTGTGCATATACTGAAGAAAAGAATATTTTTATCAAAATTTAAGCATTTAATAGTGGTTCACATTGAACATGTGTCATGAAGAGAGTAAAACAAAATGAAGTGACTATCATTAAGAATGAGATATTAACGACGCTACAAGACGTGTTCATTCATCATATAACTAATAAAAATGATTCATTGAATCTTTGGAGACATAGACGATGCACTGAGGTTGATTTGAATCTTGCACATTTAATGGTGGTTCATATTAAACATATGACAGGAAGAGAGCAAAAGAAAATACAGTGAATATCATTAAGAATTTTATATTTATGACGCTACAGTGCGTGTCCATTCATCCTTCTACTACTGAAAATGTTTCCTTGAATCTCCAGAAACGGGGGAGGGATGCATTCGTCTTGCTTCGAATCTTGCCCATTTAATGGTGGTTCACATTGAATATGTGACATAAAGAGAGCAAAACAATATATAGTGAATATCATTAAGAATTTCATATTAACGATGCTAAAAGTCGTGTCTATTCATCCATTTTATAACGGACATGTTTCATTGAATCTTCAGCGGCATGGACTATGCATTTGTGTTGGTTTGAATCTTCAGCGGCATGGACTATGCATTTGTGTTGGTTTGAATCTTCCGCGTTTAATGGTGTTTCATATTGAACATATGATATGAAAGAGCAAAACAAAGTAGAGTGAATATTATTAAGAATGTCAGATTAACGACGCTACAAGACGTCTCCGTTCATGCTTCCTCTAATAGAAATGTTTCATTGCAACATTGTATATACTGACGGTGCTTTAGTGTAGGTATGAATCTTGCACATTCAATAGTGGTTCAGATTGAACACGTGTTCTGAATAGAGCAAAAAAGATACAGTGAATCTCATTAAAACTTTCATTTTAACGACACTAAAAGACGTTCCTATTCATCCTTCTTCTAATGAAAATGTTTTATTGAATTTTTTGAGTAATGGACAATATATTGATGTTGGTTTGAATCTTACAAATTTAATGGTGGTTCACATTGAATATGTGACACGAAAAGAGCAAAAAACAAAAAAACAAAAACAAAACAAAACAAAACAAAATACAGAGAATATCATTACGAATTTTATATGAACGATGCTACAAGTCGTGTCAATTTCTACTTTATCTAATAGAAATGTTTCAAACATTTTTGGAGATATGAACAATACATTGTTGTTGGTTTGAAAATTGCACATTTAATGGTGGTTCACATCGAACATGTGAAATGAAGAGAGCAAAACAAAATAGAGTGAATATCATTAAGAATTTCATATTAACTAAACTACAAGGCGAGTCCATTCATACTTTCCCTAATGAAAATGTTTCATTAAATCTCTGGAAACATGGATGATGCATTAGTGTTGGTTTGAATCTTACAAATTTAATGGTGGTTCCCATTGAACACCTGACATGAAGATAGCAAAACAAAGTATAGTGAATATCATTAAGAAATTCAATTATCTTATAATGGACTATGCATTGGGGTTGGTTTTAATCTTCCACATTTAAAGGAGTTTCATATTGAACATGTTAAATGAGGCGAGCAAAAAAAAAAAAAAAAAGGAAAAAAGAAAAATACATTAAGAATATCAGATTAAAGACGCTACAAGAGGTCTCCGTTCATCCTTCCTCTAATGGAAATGTTTCACTGAAACTTTGTAGACATGGACGATGCATTGGTGTTTGTTTGAATAGTGCATATTTAATGATGGTTTAAATTGAGCACGTGACATGAATCGAGCAAAAACAAGATACTGTGAATATCATTAAGAGTTTCATATTAACGACGCTACAAGACGCGTCCATTGATCTTATATCTAACGAAAATGTTTCATTGAATTTTCGGAGACATGGACGATACGTTGGTGTTGGCTTTAATCTTGCACATTTAATTACGGTTCACATTAAACCTGTGACATGAAGAGAGCAATACAAATTAGAGTTAATATTATTAAGTTTTCATCTTTACTACGTTAAAAACGTGCCTATTCACCCTTCCTTTGATGAAAATCATTCATTGAAACGTCGGAGACAAGGACAATGCATTGGTGTTGATTTGCATCTTCCCAATTTTATGGTAGTTTACATTGAACGTGTGATATGAACTGAGTAAAAGTATCGGATGCAAATCCTATATAATCTCTCAAACAACTAAAACATACAAAATAATTTCAGGACGTAAGCGATCATTGTTCTCCACGTCTCCCTATCCCTTGTGGCTCTTAGTATGTTTGCTCCTGTTACTCCTGGCAACCCCCGTTCCGTCATCCACCTGATCAGGCCCTGCAAATATGTTATCCGCTGCCTTCCTCTGTCTCTCTTTCCTTCTATCTGTCCAGTCAGTATCAGGTTCTCCAGGCTCGCCTTCCTTATTGCATGTCCCAGGAACTTCAGTTGTCTCTTCCTGATGCTCAGCATCAATTTCCTTTTTGTTGCCATTCTTTCCAACACCTCATCGTTGCTTGCATGCCCAGTCCACGATATCTGCAGTATCCTTCTGTAGAACCACATTTCCGCTGCTTCCAGTTTTGTCCTCATTTTCGGTGGTATTGTCCAGCATTCACTGCCGTATTGAAAACTGACATCATATAGCAATCCAGCACTCTTTTCTTTGTTTCTCGTGAAATTTTTCTGTGTGTTCTACATTTTGGAAAAACACAAAGTAAAATTTCACACCCGCAAAAAGGCATTCCAACGACTTTTGAAAAACCTAAGAAAGATTCACAAGTCAGTGTGAAAAGCTAATTTTGAATGCTGATTGGATTGAAAACATTAGATTTACCTATGACGTATTTTCACACTTAGCTGTAAAAAGCTTCGCTTGAGCCGGCATCATGAGAAGTTTCACTGTTTAAACCACGTCACTCCACTTCAAAAGGCAGTCGACATGGGAGCGGCTAGTTGACTACCTCGTGGCAATGTAACGAAAGAAAATTCCAGAAGCCGACTCGAACGCAGGACACGTCACATTTTCATTCGGCCTCTTCTTTTAATTTTCTTTTTTTTTCTTTTTCACTCCACAACAATACGTCAGATGAAAGTAGTAGCTGACAGCATCTCACCATGTAACGAAGAAACTTCAAGCTGACTCGCCTTCACTGCCAATTTTCTTTTCTTCTTTTTCACTCCACGCCAACATAGGTCACGCCACAGTTTCATTTGCCCTCTTCTTCCAACGTCTATTTCTTCATTTTCACACCACGCCGATAAAGAGGACAACACAACAACTTAATGTAAGTGTTAAATACCACTCCCATATTTGTTTTACCTTCTATTTCTCTCAACCTGTCGGAACCTACTAAAAAGAGGAAGGAACAAAATTTTATATTCTGCTACTACACAACCATGAACTCTAAACTACTGCGGACACTTTAAATACATACATTCCTCTATGAACAATTTCAACTGCAAAACCGCATACATTTTCTCAATGAATATTCTCACAAACATATTATAGTGTCCAGATAAGAAAATTTCACTTATATTTTTCTTCTTACACATTTCATTCTGTAAATATAAATTGCTTTAATATACACACGAAATATTTTCTATTTTCACATTTTAACATTTGACATTCAACCTTCTGAAATTTAAATTGTGGGGACTTCGGACGTGTTTGGCACGAGGCTAATTTACCAAGCCCCACCAAGACCCCTACAAAAAGAAATACGGTGAATATCTTTAAGAATTTCATATTAACAACGCTAAAGGGCTTGTACATTCATCCTTCCACTTATGGAAGTGGGTCATTGTATATTCAGAGACATGGATGATACAGTAGTGTCGGTTTGAATATTGAACATGTAATGGTGGTTCACATTGAACATGTGACATGAAGAGAGCAAAACAAATACAGAGAATGTAATACGAATTTCTTATTTGCGATACTGCAAGACGTGTACATTCATACTTTCTCGAAAGGAAATATTTCATTAAAACTTCGGAAACATAGACGATGCATTGGTATTGGTTCGAATCTTGCACATTTAATGGTGGGTCACATTGAATATGTGACATGAAGAGAGCAAAACCAAACACAGAGAATACCATTAAGAATTTCATATTTACGACGTTAAATGTCCAGTATATGCATCGTTCCTCAGATGGAAATATTTCATTGAAACTTCGTTGACATGGACGATACATTGTTGTTGTTTTGAATCTTGCACATTTAATGTTGGTTCATACAGAACATGTGAAATAAAGATAGCAAAAAATTAGAGTGTATATCATTAAAATTTCATAATAACCACGCTACAAGAAGTGTCCATTTATCCTTCCTCTGATGGAAATATTTCATTGAATATTCAGAGGCATGGACGATGCATTGTTGTTGGTTTTAATCTAGCACAGTTAATGGAGGTCAACACTGAACATGTGACATGAAGAGGTCAAAACAAAATGCAGTGAATATTATACGAATTTCATATTAACGACGCTACAATACGTGTCCATTCATTCCTCCTGTACTGAAAATGTTTCATTTAATCTTCGATGTGCGTTGTGGCGTAGTGGATATCGGCTCGGAACGAGAAATCGGGGAACAGAGTTCGAATTCCAGTTGAATTCCTTGCATTCACTTACGCGCAAATACCCTTGGGAAAGGTATTAATCCGTCTCTTCCCTCCAGTTATGGGTTAAATAGCAGGACAGATTGGGTTCTATAGCCTTGGTCGGCAACCAGTCTACCGCAGAAAGCAATGGCAACCTACTGCGGGATAATCTTCTGCCCAGTCAGTCATGTCTCTTTCGAGACATGATCGCCCAAGCGTGTATCGCGCACGGCACTTAACTGACTGAATCTTCGGACACATGGACTATGCATTAGTGTTGGAGTGAATTCTGCACGTTTTACCGTTGGTTCATATTGAACATGAGAAAGGAAAACAGCAAAATTAAATAGATTGAAAATCATTAAAATTTCATATTATCGACGCAACAAAAGATATCCATTCATATCTCCTCTAATGGAAATGTTTCATTGAAACTCCGGAATCTGTGTCGATGCAGTGGTGTTGGTTTCAATCTTGCACATTTAATGGTGGTTCAGATTAAATATGTGACTCGAAGAGAGTAAACACAACGCAGTGAATATCATTTGGGATTTCATATTTAGGTCAATACAAGGCGTGTGCATTCATCATTCCTCTACTGAAAATGTTTCATTGAATCTCCGGATACAGGAACTAGGCATTAGTGTTGGTTTGAATCTTGCACATTTAATGGTGATTCAAATTGAACATGTGACATGAAGATAGCAAAACTAAACGCAGTAAATAGCATTAAGTATTTTATATTTACGACGATTTGGTTTTTTTAACCTTTCTCTATTAAAAATGATTCATTGAGTATCTGGAAACAGGGACGATGCATTAGTGTTGATTTGAAACTTGCATATTTTTAGGTGGTTCACATTCAACATGTTTCACTGAATTTTCGGAAACAGGGAAAGATGCATTGGTTTCTGTTTGAATCTTTCACATTTAATGGTGGATTCCATTGAACAAGTGACATGAAGAAAGTAAGAATAAATTTAGTGAATATCACTAAAAAATTGCATATTCGCGACGCTACAAGGCGAGTCCATTCATCCTTCCCCTACAAAAAATGTTTCATTGAATGTCCGGAAACAAGGACGATGCATTGCTGTTAGTACGAATCTTGGACATTTAATGGTGGTTCCCATTGAACATGTAACATTAAGAGAGAGAAAAATTAAATTAAAGAATATAATTACGAATTTAAAGACGATGAATTCGTGTTGTTTTGAATGTTGCTCATTTAATGATGGTTTACATTGGACATGTGATATAAAGATAGAAAAACTAAACAGTGAATATAATTAAGTATTTTATATTAACGGCGCTACAATCGTGCACATTCAGCCTTCCTCTACAAAAATTCTTTCCTTGAATCTCCAGAAACAGGAACAGGGACGATGCATTGGTATTCGTTTAAATCTTGCACATATTATGGTGGTCGACATTGAACAAGTAAGAGGAAGAAAGAAAAAATAAACACAGTTAATATCTTTAAGTATTACATACTTACGACGCTATAAGGCGACTCCATTCATCCTTCCCCTTGCATTGGTGTTGGTTCGAATATTGCATATTTAAGAATTCCATATTTACGATGATAAAAGACGAGTTCATTCATCCTTCTTCTACTGAAAATGTTTCATTGAATCTTCAGATTGTTGTTAGTTTTAATGGTGGTTCATATTAAAAATGTGACATGAAGAGAGAAAAACTAAATATAGTGCATGTCATTAAGAATTTCATATTTATGACGCTACAAGGCGAGTCTATTTATCCCTTCGTTATTTAAAATCTTTCATTGAATCTCCAGAAACAAAGACGATGCATTCGTGTCTGTTCGAATCTTGCACATTTAATGGTGGTTCACATTGAACATGTGCCTTGAAGAGAGTAAAACTAAATTTAGTGAATATCATTAAGATTTTAGAGACGATGATTTCGTGTTGTTTTGAATGTTGCACATTTAATGATGGTTTACATTTAACGTGTGATTTAAAGAGAGCAAAACTAAACAGTGAATATCATTAAGTATTTCATAATTACGACGCTACAAGGCGAATCCATTCATCCTTCCCCTTCGGAAGATATTTCATTGAATCTCCGGAAACTGGGACGATGCATTGGTGTTGGTTTGGATCTTGCATATTTAATGGTGGTTCACATTAAACATGTAACATAAACAGAGCAAAACTAAAAACAGTGAATATCATTAAGAAATTCCCATTGAACATATGACATTATGAGAGCAAACCTAAACATAGTGAATACCATTAATCATTTCATATTTACGACCCAACAAGGCGAGTACATTATTCCTTCCTCTACTGAAAATGTTACAGTGAAACAGGGAGTAGGCATTGCTGTTGATATCAACCTTGTACATTTAATGGTGGTTCACATTAAACATGTAACATGAAAAGAGCAAATCTAAACAAAATGAATATTATTAAGTTTTTCGTATTTACGTCGCTACAAAGCGAGTTCAATCATTCTTTCTTTACTGAAAATGATTCATTAAATATCCGGAAACAGGGTCGATGCATTGATGTTCGTTTGAATCTTGCACATGTAATGGTGGTTCACATTGGTCTTGTAACGTAAAGCGAGTAAAACTAAACACAGTGAATATTATTAGGAAATTCATATTTACGACGCTAGTAAGCAAGTCATTTCATCCTTCCTCTACTGAAAATGTTTCATTGAATCTCCGCAAAAAGGAACAATGCATTGGTGTTGGGTAAATCTTTCACATTTAATAGTGGTTCCCAATGAACATGTGATATGTGGAAAGCAAAACTAAATTCCGTGAATATAATAAAGCTTTTCATATTTACGACGCTACAAGGCGAGTATATTATTCATTTCTCTACTGAAAATGTTTCATTGAATCTCCGCAAAAAGGAACAATGCATTGGTGTTGGGTAAATCTTTCACATTTAATAGTGGTTCCCAATGAACATGTGATATGTGGAAAGCAAAACTAAATTCCGTGAATATAATAAAGCTTTTCATATTTACGACGCTACAAGGCGAGTATATTATTCATTTCTCTACTGAAAATGTTTCATTGAATCTCCGCAAAAAGGAACAATGCATTGGTGTTGGGTAAATCTTTCACATTTAATAGTGGTTCCCAATGAACATGTGATATGTGGAAAGCAAAACTAAATTCCGTGAATATAATAAAGCTTTTCATATTTACGACGCTACAAGGCGAGTATATTATTCATTTCTCTACTGAAAATGTTTCATCGAATCTCCGCAAAAAGGAACAATGCATTGGTGTTGGGTAAATCTTTCACATTTAATAGTGGTTCCCAATGAACATGTGATATGTGGAAAGCAAAACTAAATTCCGTGAATATAATAAAGCTTTTCATATTTACGACGCTACAAGGCGAGTATATTATTCATTTCTCTACTGAAAATGTTTCATTGAATCTCTGGAAACAGGCAAGATGCATTCGTCTTGCTTCGAATCTTGCACATTTAATAGTAGTTCACATTATATGTTATCTGAAAGGAGCAAATCTTAACACAGGGAATATCATTAAGAATTTCATATTATGACGCTAGAAAGCGAGTCCATTTATCATGCCTCTACTGAAAATGTTTTATTGAATTTCCGGAAACAGGGAGTAGGCATTGCTGTCGATTTCAACCTTACATATCTTCGGAGACATGGACAATGCATTGGTGTTGGTTTGAATCTTGCACATTTAATGGTGGTTCACATTGAACATGTGACATAAGGAGAGTAAAAAAATACAGCTAATATCATTCAGAATTTCATATTTACGACGCTGCAAGTACAGTCCATTCAGCCTTAATCAGAGGAAAATGTTTCATTGAAATCTAGGAAACATGCTCTATGCATTAGTATTTTTTAATATTGCACATTTAACGGTAGTTCACATTGAACCTGTGACATGAAGTGAATAATTTCAGATTAACGACGCTTCAAGGCGTGTCCATTTACCCTTCCTCTAATAGAATTTCATATTTGTGTTGCTAAAATTGTGACCGGTCACTAATTGTAATGGATTCAACACAGTAGCTGGTCTTCAAGTCGGTTATTACAACCGTGTTCTTTCTTGCCCACTCTGTGAATTTTGATCCCAAGGATTTCACGCTGAAATCTTGCTAGCTGTCTCTTTATCAAGTTAACGAAACCGGACGCGCGCACACGTTTAATGAAAACGACACCAAAAATAAATTGAATGTAGCCTGAATAAGTTGCGGAAAATGTCTTTATATATATATATATAAAAAAAAGAAACAAAAAGAAATAGAATATAACAAAAACAAAATAAAATATAACAATATATAATAATCCAATCTAAGTTTTTAAATATTAAATGTAAGTTGAAATCTTTGAAAATGGCTTATGTAAGACCAAAGCTTAGATTAGATCATTAAAAAAATTATGCATCAATTTTGTAATTTTCTTTCTTCATTTAATGATAATGCTATTAAGCTTATCAAAAAACACGAAAAAAATTACATAAAATAAATAGACAAAACTTGTTTATATTATTTAATGAAACATGCACTAATATATATATATATATATATATATATATATATATATATAATTTATAACATAAATATCACTACAAATGTAGATATTTTGTGTCCTATCAATGCTGGTTATGATTTCGATTTGAAGAATTTTAATAGGTTTAAAATTAGCAAAACTTCCTCAATCAAGAAAACATTGTTACTTATTCTGTGGTTACCAATCAAAATACAAGTAATTTTTAATTTTAGAAACATAAGAACAGACTCTAAGAATAATTTATTGGGGCATTAATTTTAGTATTTGATTAAAATAAAAGTCGGTATTGCTAATCGTCTATATTTCCACTTTACAATAAAAATTAAAATTTATTGTCAAATAAATATTTATTTTGAATTAATATTAGTGATTACGAATTCTAATCTTTAAGTTTAACAAAGTTTTAGATTTAGATTATTGTAAAGTTATCCAAATATGAAACGGGGGAAAACAAAAGGTTTAAAAAATTGTCTATGTATATATATGTGCGCATATGTGTCAGTATATATATACTAGTATATGTATGTATGAATTTATATACTTGCCTGTTTGCCCATATGCTCACGTGGCAGAGGATTTTTGAACGCGCAATTTTTAAAATTACAAGGAATTATGGCGTTTTCATCCAGGGTTGTATGAAACTAAAAGGTATTTTTTAGTGAATATATATTTGTGTATTTAGGCAGCAAATTTTCTTTTAGACATGTCAGATGAAATAAATTGCAAACATTATGTCTGCTTATTTTTAATAAAATCCTTTCATACTCACAGATAATCTTTCGCGTATTACAATTGAAAGATGCCAGAAATGAGCTGTAATGTTGACAGATGTTATTATCTTTCATTTTTCAATGTACTCAAATACTTTCAATCTCTTTCCGAGATCGTCTTCTGGAGTGTAAGTTACGGTAATAAAAAATAACATTAAAAATGTGTTGCTAAAAATGAATGTAAATTATTTTTCTTCTTCAAATATAACTGTTGACAAATTGTTAGCATTCATTAGATAATTGATCTATAACACAACTATCATACACCAAGAAAACAACAAAAGCAAACTACAGATTCTCGAGGCAATATTCATTAAAACACATAAGCCGCCAATTAATAGACTCAGCTATGAACACTTGTAATTTTCTAAAATGTTTGTAAAATGAACAGTTTTTCATGCTTTAACATGTGCATGACCACGACATTACAGCATATAAAAAAAATCATTTTGGATAATTTTCACGTTCTAATGAACGCTAGCAATTTGTCAACTTATATTTGAAGCAGAAAAAAATTAACATTAATACGCGAAGATTATCTGTGCGTATGAATGAATTGTATTAAAAATAAGCAAATAAAATGTTTGCAATTTATTTAATCTGACACACACACACACACAGAGAGAGACACACACACACACATATATATATATGTATATATTCATATAGATAGGTGTGAGTTTGTAAACCTGGGTTTCACGCTCTTGCGATCGTCAGACAAACTGATTAATTTTTTTAAAACATTGCTTATATGTAGGATTGCGTATATTCTTGTATTCTTGTGAAAGTGGGGGAAAATCTGTCGTCATGACAGACGCAGACATATATATATATATACATTTGTACACCCATTGATGCGCGCAAAGACACACACACGCGCGTTCGCTCACTGAGGCTTGCATAAATATATATATGCAAATCGTGCGGGGCTCGGCATATATATGTACATGCGTGCCGTTGCGCACATACATACGCATTCGGTTGGTGTATTCGAATAGTGTAGCGATGTCAACGCGCGGAAAGTTGTCGATTTCTCGTAATTACATGTGTACGTATGATGGGTTCTGTGTGAAACTATGATAGGTAAGAATTGCTATTATTTTATTTAAGGCTGTATTGTTATTTTTATTTTAAGTCGGTTATTTGCTTGTTTTTATTTTTTGTGGTTGCGTATATTTAAATGATAGAAATTCTAATTTGTAATGCTTGTTAGTGTTTATGTGTGGTGTATTAATTTTACTACGGCAGAGATGTATAATTTACGTTAATGATGATTGCGGACAACTGTTACCACAACTGTTATCATCAAATATTACTATCACAGTATTACTGTGGTAGTAATATTTGATGATAACAGTTGTGGTAGTAAATAGTTATTGTGATGTGGTAGTAGTGATTAGTAATGGTGGTGTGATGATGATAACAATAAATGCAATTATTATGGTGGTAGTTTGAACTGGAGAATAGTTGATAGGATTATCAACTATTCCCTAGTTCAAACTACCAGCGGTTCCTTTTTTTATTGTGATAATAGGTATTTATTTTCTTGTCTGTATTTGGAAATTAGTTCTGATCTTATATTTAGTAAGTTCTTTTGTGGGGTATGAGATATAATTGCTACTTTTTCATGTAGGCAAAATAGGCATTTTTTTGTAATGTTGTTGGAGGCAGGTGCTTTTTTCAGTATTTTCCAGGTTATTGTTAGTGAAATATTTCTGTCTTTTAGACGCCATGCGTATGTGGATAGTGTAGTGCTGTTCAAGTATCTTCTGTTGGATAATGAAAGATTGTGGTTGTTATATATATATTGACTATATTGATTATTTCACCGCAAGCAAGTGAATAATACCACGAAGACACAAGGAAGACACACGAAAAAAAAAAAAAATTAAAACCTTATTAAGAGTGAGAAGAGTAAAACTCAAATTTAAACATTTAACACAAAGGCCTCGGTCGGAAATTCTCTAGATGATAAAAATCCATTTGACTTATCGAATCAGGATGAATAATAGATTAATTACATCATTATGTTCATTACATGTAGACACAATGCATAGACTAGAAGCTGTTTCGTGAAAGATGTGGAAATTCAGTCAGTTATGTGCCATACGGGATACACGCTTTGGACAAACATGACTGACTGAGCAGAAGATTATCCCGCAGTAGGTTGCCATTTCTTTCTACGGTAGACTAGTGAATTATATTATTATATTAATAAGTAGTAATTAGTGGGGTATTAGTTTATTACTTCATAACAATAAAAAAACTGATCCCCCACTTTATGCCCAGCAGAAGCTTTAATTGTTTTTCCAAATATTGAGTCAGTTAGGTTAAGCACCATCCTTGATACACGCTTTGGGTGATCATGGCTCGAAAGACACATAACTAACTAGGTAGAAGATTATCCCGCAGTAGGTTGCCATTGCTTTCTGTGGTAGACTGGTTGCCAGTCAAGGTTATAGAACCCAATCTGTCCTATTATTTAACCCATAAATGGCGGGAAGAGACGGATTAATACCTTTCCCAAGGGTATTTGTGCGCAAGTGAATGCAATAAATTCAACTGGAATTCGAACCCGGCTCCCCCGATTTGTCGCTCCGAGTCGATATCTACTGCTCCACAACGCACATCCCTATGTGGAAATTACTTGACTATTTCCGTATACAATAATGTTGACAGATTTAAGTCAACGGCTTGTTTGTTTGCACATCTTTTGAAAATTGCTAATATCTGACGATTGTTTCGGATGACTTGGGATAAAATGTGTGTCGACAACGAGTAACGCATGAGAGAAAAAGGTAGTCAACTAGGCGAAAATACGAAGGACACATCGAGAGAAATGAGTCCCATGAGAGGAATGAAAATATAGAATGAAAAAGTTGTCAGACAACACGAATAACGCATGAAAACGAAAACAATATGATATATATATAGTTATCCGCACTATCACAGCTCATCAGTACAGTTAGACTGCGATTGCTTTTAGCCCAGGATTGCAACCCGACCGAATTGGCGTCAGTCGGCAATTCTACCTCTGGACTGTAGGCGTTCGGTAGAAAAAGGTAGACTTTTTAGCGTATACATTATCATTGTACACGCCCAATAGCCAGAGTGCTCTAATTCATTACGGAGCTATGGTTTTTCAAAGTCTACCATTCTTCCAGAGTGCTCAATCAAGGTGTGAGAGCGTAAATAGTCTTTCACACACACACACACACACACACACACACACACACACACACACACACACATATATATATATATATATATATATATATATATATATATATATATATATATAGCTATTGGGCGAGTTTATACGCGCTAAAAAGCCTGCCTTCTTCTGCCGGACGCTCGTGGCCTAGGGGTAGAATCGCCGAATGACGCCGATTCGGTCTGGTTTCAATCCTGGCTTAGAAAGCAACCGGGGTCTAAGCCGTACTGAGG
>JBBBDQ010025158.1:0-11466 GCA_037127315.1 Ascarosepion bandense | reverse complement strand
ATTGGGCAATTACCGCCTCGGATCAATCCCCCTTCAGCTCCAGGATCCCCCATACCTTCCACTTCGGGGTGGACAGGGATTAAGACGACCAGCATAATGGCAAGCAAGGATGAAAAATATTATGAAGAAATGCGAGCTAAATATGCAGAGTACATCAAGGGCACAGAGCTGGTTTCTGTGCCGGACAAACTAGCGGAAATCGAGACGAGAATCATCACCTTGTTTGCTAAGGATAGCAAAACGCACAAGTTGGTGGGAGTCTCGAGGGACGTGTTTGAAGATGCTTTGAAAGCTTTAAATATTAAAGCCAGGGCCGTGGCGAGGAGGGGCAATTCCATGTGGGACGTCCTGCTGGGCACGGTCGACGAGGCGAAGCGCTTAGTCAATGCGGTACTGGAAACTAAAACGCTCCAGTTTAGTACTGAGTACATGGGTGCCCGAAAGGTGAAGGTCACACTGCATGGCGTCCCCATGGAAATTGACGAAGACCACGTTGGCGCCTTTTTCGCTGCTTTCGGAAAGGTGGCCTCTGTCTCCTCGCTGCGGTCTAAAGCTGGCATTTTAACTGGCGATATGACCCTGCAGGTGACGGCGTCAAAGGAAAATATCGGGAAAATCCCCAATATCCTCACCTGCAGGGGACGGAGGATTTTCATTATTGTGGAAGGGAGGAAGCCATGTTGTTGGGTCTGCGGGGCCGCGGAACACGTCGCTAAGGCGTGTCCGACCAAGAACCCGGCCCCAATGGCCCAACCAGCTCAACCAGTGAAACAGCAGCTTGTGGAGAAGGAGGGAGCAAAGCCAGTAACTCCTACACAGACGCCGGTTGTGAGCAAGGAGGGCGAGTGGCAGGTGGTGAGCCGCAAAAAGGCGAAAACGCCGTCTCCGGCAAAAGTGCTGCCACCTGGCATGTCGCCCGTAACAGCTAAGGAGGCGCCCGTAACAGCAAAGGAGGCGCCCAAAAAGAAGTCTCCTCCCAAAGAGAGGAAGGCGAGAAGTCCTTCCCCCACAGAAGAACAACAAATGGAGGTGGAGAGAGCGGCCTCCCTGAAGAGAGGGAGGGACGAAGAGGAAGAATGCGACAACCCAAAAAGTCGACGCAAAAGCAGGAGTGTTGAGAGGAGGAAGGCAGTAGACAAATGTTCCTCACTGCCGGTCTCCCCCGTAAGGAGTTCCTATGCCCAAAAGGCTAGAAGTCTCCCCTCGTCCCCGCTTAAAGCTACCCAGTCCCCAGTTTTTAAACTGACCCCCTTGGCGAAAGCTAGAGCCACAACACCTTCTCCCTCCCCTTCTCCTACTCCCACTCCCACTCGGGCTAAGAAAAAACATGCCCTCCCTCGTGGGGATGCCCTGATGGAAGTGAAAGAGAACATTGCAGAGGAGTGGTCCTCTCAGAGAAGAAGGCTACTCAAGCCTCTGTTAAACCTAACCAAGGTAAAGGGTCTTTCCACTGAGGACCCGAGAAACTTTTCCCAGGCCCCAGGCGTCATCACCCTGGTAAGAAATACCGGGGGGAACCTGCGGGTCTGGGACCACATCGCTGAGGTGCAGAAGCACTACCCCAAGCTGACCATGGCAAAAGAAAATACGCCAGAATTAAGAAAGATGGCTAGAAATTGTTCGGGGAGGTTCCCCGTATTACTCCACCCCTGCTTATATAGGGTGGTAAAACTTATTTATCCAACGGACGTCGGCGGGATTGTCCTAGACGGACGGATTACGTCCGATATAGGTACAGGGTCCCTAGGACAGTCCGTCGGGGTCCCATCCACCAGAGATTTTTTCCCCGTATGTGATTAGAGCCGTTGTTGCATGTTTTTCTTGTTCTCTTTTCAGGCCTAAGAAATGTCTATCAAGATAGCCAGTTTGAATGCGTATGGCCTGAGGGATCGGGGCAAGGCGGCTCGCCTGCTTCGTGACCTCTTGTCGTACGGCGTGGATGTGGCCGCGATCCAAGAGACTCACTTTGTTTGCGAAGTCGACTCGTGTGTGCTGTCTAGCGACTTTGTCGTTTATTCAGCATATGGGAGCCGGCGGGCCAGAGGTGTTTCTTTGCTGGTTAAGCGTACCCTGGACGCGAGGGTTGACCTTGTCCATGTCGGTGCCGAGGGCCGGCTGATCGTGGCCGATATTGCAGTGAAAAGCAAGTCGTTCCGGCTGATTGCGGTTTATGCGCCCAATGTTCAAGGTGAGCGTGTCTCTTTCTTTCGGCTGTTGGAGCCCTTCATGGTGCATTCAACACGGCTAATCTTAGTTGGGGACTGGAATGCCATCCTAACCCCCAAATGGGATAGAGGGAGGGGCGCTAGCGGGTGGAGTGGTGATCGTAGCCTGGTCAATCTTGTCGGCGATTTTGGTCTCGTCGATAGATACCGGGTCGATCACCCGGAAGGGAGCATGTGGACGTGGACGCGTAGTTGGCCCTCTACCCGGGTATCAGCGTACCTGGATAGGGTGTTAGTGAGAGAAGCCGACATAGACTTCTTAGAATGTCCAACGTTCCACTGGTTAGGCTACACGGATCACAAACTCGTTTGTGCCCGTGTGGTGTTAGATTTTAGGCCTAGGTTGGCTGGTTATTGGAAGTTCAACCAGTCCTTACTGGACAGGCGGGACTTTCGTGACCAGCTGACAAAACTAGTTCAGCGGGCGTTAATTGGGCGAGTCATTGGGAGTAAGTGGTGGGTTAGTCTTAAGGACTCCATTAGGTCTTTCGCCACCAAATATAGCCAGCGGCTCAACCTAGATAAGGCTGCGGAGGCAAAGACACTTAGAGCTAATTTCGCCCGGGCGGAGGCTGGTGGGGATTCCCTAGAAATAGCCTTAGCCAGGGAGGCCCTGGAGCGTTCGACTAGCGGGCGCTACATGGGCCAGGTAATTAGGGCTAAGTTAAGCAAGATGTCTTCCGAAGCTGTGAAAATGGGCGCGGAACTGCGCAAGGAAGAAATTCGCCGAGCCGGCGACCGGTACATTCGAGAGGTACGCGACCCGGAGGGACATCTCCTTAGGTCGACCGACGACATGTGCGAGGCGTTCCGGCGGCATTTCGAGCACCGATTTACCAAGGAGCCTGGTCTCCGTGACGAGGAGTTTCGCAGCTATTTGGCTGACTTTCCCCGGCTTTCGCCGGCTGAAGCGGCTAGCTGCGAAGGGGAGATTACGGAGGACGAAATCTACGTGGCTTTGAAGAAGGTCGGCAGTGGCAAGTCGCCAGGTTTGGATGGTTTGCCCTATGAATTGTACTTGAGGATGTCGCACCTTTTTGTCCCGCTCTTGGCTGTCGTGTTCAACCACTGGTTTCGGCAGGGGTCCATCCCCGGTCGGATCACCAGGGGCGTGATCACGCTGTTGAGAAAAGGCAAGAAGGTTGGGAGGGAACTAGATGACTACAGGCCCATAACTCTGCTAAACACAGAGTTAAAGATTTTGGCCAAGATCCTGACGAATCGCTTGCAGCTAGTTGCCGAGTCTCTGTTGGAACCGGATCAGACTTGTTCTGTGAAGGGGAGAACAATTCAGAGCAACCTGCACTTGATTCGCACGATCATAGAGGGTGTAGAAGACGACGATGAGGCCGCGCTGATCAATTTAGATCAGTCCAAGGCATTTGATAGGATTGACCATGGCTACCTGGCTGCTGTCCTGCAGGCCGCCGGATTCAAACCCGACTTCAGCCGCTGGATTAGCCTTCTGTATCGCTCCCCCAAGGCTGTGGTACAGGTGAACGGGAAGCTGTCGGGCGCTTTCGCGCTGTCTAGGTCGGTCCGACAGGGTTGTCCACTGTCTTCTCTCCTTTATGTCCTGTGTTTGGAGCCCCTCCTTCGCAGGCTAAGGGACGAGACGGGCAGTCCGGTCCTGCGTGGAATTGAAGTCCCTGGCGGAGCTCGAGCCAGGGTTTCTGCGTACGCCGATGACGTAACGACCTTTGTGTCCTCCCGCAGGGACATAGAGGCGGTACACCAGGCGCTTGTACGGTACGAGAAGGTGACAGGGGCCAGAATTAACTGCGACAAGTCATCCGGCTTGCGGTTAGGTGCCTGGAAGGGAGTTTCCCTCCCGGGGCCCTTCAGCTGGACGGACGGCCGGTCAAGCTCCTCGGAGTTTGGTTCGGTCCGGACTTACAGCTGGAGAAAAACTGGTCAGAAGTACTGGCAAAGGTCGGCGCGTCGGTCAAGATTTGGCGTCGACGGGGTCTCTCCGTGAAGGGCTTGGCGGAGGTGTGTAACACATACCTCTTTCCCATGATCCTTTACCGGCTGTCAGTACTTCCCCTTTGTGACGATCATGAGAAGGCGCTCGAGCGTTTGCTATTCTCCTGTCTGTGGAGAGGACGCAAACACATGGTCGACAAAGGAGTCTGTTGCCTCCGTCCGTGTCAAGGGGTCTGGGGATGCCACACTTGAGGAGCCACGTGCTCGCTTCAAGGTTGGCATTCCTCAGGCGCGCGTTGGAGGAAGATCGGTTGCTTGCGGGGGTAGTGAGGGACATGTTCCCTTGCCTTACCATCACGCCCCCGACCCTATGGCTGACCGTCAGGCCTTGGGTGCGACCGAAATTCCTCCTCGAATGTCTGGCGGCTTTACAGGCCATTCCACGGTCCAGTGACCTTTCACAGCCTAGGAAAATCTTCTATCGGGGATTAGTGGAGGGTGCCGAAGGATAAGCTGTGGAGTAAGCTCGGCATGTCGAGAGTGGAGTACCGCTCTCATTGGTTTTGGGCGCCGGTGCAGATTGGCTCAGCAACTCTTGAGTTTTCTCTGACCTGGCGATTGGCTCGGAATGGTTTGTCTCTCAATGACAAGCGTTTTCTGCAATGGGCCTGGCGGATTTGCCAGATTGTGAACGTTGCAACCTTGGAATCAAGGAGACGTCTGCGCACGCCTTCTTCCATTGTTCGCGCGTTCGCCCGTTGTGGGCGCGTGTCGGCGAGTTGACTGCCTGTACCGCGCCGCGGGAGCCGCAGTCATTGGATCGCGCATACGCGCCGTGGACAATGTGTTGCCCCCGTACTCTGGAATGGAAGTGATGAAATTTCTGACGCTGCTGGCTTCGGCTAGAATGGTGATATGGACGACGCGACTGAGGAAGTCTTGGCAAGGTCGTCTTTCGGATCAGGATCGATCCGATATTTTTGAGCACCAGCTCAAAATGAAGATTAGAACTGAACGGAAACGGCTGCACCCGACAGACTTTTGCAAAGGTGGATACATGCAGCGAGCCTGGTTCGTGTGACCGGGGCTAGCCTTGATTTTCTTTTTTTAGATCTGGTTAATCACATCGGGGGGATTCCCTTTGAACCCTTCCCGTGGTTAAGGTAGATATTCTTTGTGTACCTAGTTAATGTGAGTGTATGGGTTGTCCCAGCCTGTTCCCGGCTCCAATACTTTGTTATGATCCAGTTCGAGATCCCTCTTTGTCCATCGTTATTTTGTCCCGTTTTACTCTCGGCTGGGTCAGCCTTATATATTCCCCAGTCCAATTTATTTTAACCTGCTTCTCCTTTCCCTGTAGAAAGAGCTGCTTGATTTTGCCTTTTAAGGCAGAACACAGTGGCCTCTTTAATTATGAGGGTGTGTTTGGCCTTACTAACACCATGTATATGATGTTCATTTGAAATTGTTTTTAGTTTGGGGTTTTTTGTTTCTTCATTCCCTTCCCATCATGTCATTTCATGCACAAATTTTTAAATCTATTTTTGTATTATATTTGTAAATAGTCACAAATTTTTATGTACATTTGGGGCGTTTTGTAGGTCCCTGGTATGGTTTTTGCGGTATTTTGTACGATATGTATGAGTGTTGATGGACAAATTCTTATGGTGATTGGAGTAGTAAATTGTAACGTATGTATGGGTCGTGTGAATCCGATTAGCTAGGTATAAGATAGAGTACTGAAGACCACCCCAAGTTTTGTACCCCCACCCATTTTTCGGCCTTGTGCCATAATTCTTTGTAATTAAAGAATAATAAAACTAGCCATCCCCCCAGACTTTTTTGTTTGTGTGGTGTTTGGCAAAAAACCAGAGCGAAGCTTTTGTTCCACCGTGACATTAGCCATCAATTTGGTTTTTGGGTTTGCTTGCATTCCAGCCCGAGTTTATTGTCAAACAGCGCAAAGTAGCGTTCAATAACGCGAAACACCGGATTGCAACTACCCGGTGTTCGGCCACTTTGGTGGCAATGGCCTGTAATAGGCCGGAAGAAGTCGGTCCTCCCACCACGGCCTCGGTGGGAGGAAAGGAAGGTGACTGGAGTTTACCACCCAGGATCAACCTCGCTTCGGAAGTACCAGCAGTAGGCCCCATACCTTCTACCTCTGGGTGGAATGGAGAATCACTACTAAGGGAGAGGAGTACTACGCTCAAATGAACTTGAAGTACGCGGAATTTATCAAGGGATCGGAACTGGTTTCGGTCCCTGAACAGTTAGCCCTAATAGAAGCCCGTATCATTACCCTGATAACAAAAGACCTTAAATCACATAAGCTAATTGGGGTCCCCAGGGATTCTTTGAAGAAAGTATTAAAGCATTGAACATCAAAGCCAGGGCCGTAGCGAGGAGGGGCGGTGCTATGTGGGACGTCCTGCTTGGATCTGCAGGGGAGGCGAAGGCCCTAATGGGAGAAGGCCATGAAAACTAAGACTCTCCAAATCCATACGGAGTATAGTGCAAGACCAAACCCAAAATTACCCTGCATGGCGTCCCAATGGACATCGCCGAGGACCATATCGGTGCCTCTTTTGCCGGATATGGCAAAGTGTCAGAAGTCTCCCTCGCTACGGTCAAGGGCAGCATTTAACGGGTGACATGACCCTCCAAGTGACCTTGACGAAGGAGAGGATTGAAAAGATCCCCAACATCATTACTTGCAGGGGTCGCAAGATATTCGTGATTGTGGAGGGAAGAAAGCCGGCCCGTTGGGTCTGTGGGGCGGCGGAACATGTTGCCAAGACTTGCCCGACTAAGAACCCGCCCCCAAAGGCCCAAACAGCCAAGCAGCCGCAGCAAGAAGAAAAGGCAGGGGGAAAGGAGACGACTAAGCCTGGCAACATCAACTCAAGCTCAGACTGGCAATAAGGAGGGCGAGTGGCAGGTGGTCGGTAGAAGGGCTGCGTTCCTTCTCCGGCAAAGACGTCGCCACCCGTCAAGACGCCTGAAAAACAGACTCCGGCAAAAGCAGCATCCCCGGCTAAACAGAAGGCGTGCCTGGCAAAAGCGCCGCCTGGGCGGGGGGCCGGAAACAAAAGGAGCCCCCGGTAGAGGTCTCCCCCCGCCGAAACGCCGGCCAAACATGAACAGAAGATGAGTCTCTCCCCCAAGAAGGTGGAAGAAATGGACGTGGAAAGGTCGGCGTCCTTAAAACGTGGGAGAGACGACGAAGAGGAGCATCATGAAAAACCCAAGAGTCGACGGAGGAGTAGGAGCGTGAAACGAAGAAAACACAGGGACAAATGCTCATCACTCTTGGTCTCCACCAGGTGCTCCTACGCGCAGAAAGCCAGGAGCCTACCCTCTTCTCCACAGAAGGTGTCCCAGTCCCCGACCTTTGAGCTGACCCCCCTGAAAAGATCCACTACTCCCGCTCCTCCCCTTCTCCCGTTCCTGCCCCTACCCGACATAAAAAGAAAATTCCCTTCCGCATGGGGATGCCTCGCTAGAAAATCAACGAGAGCAGCATTGTGTCAGAATGGTCGTCGCAGAGGAGAAACTTACTGAAACCTTCTTAAGCTCACTTCGGTCAAGGGACTATCCACGGACGACCCTAAAAATCCTCTTTCCCAGGCCCCAGGCGTCATTACCCCGATACGCAACACAGGAGGCAACCTGAGGGTGGGGGACTACATAGCCCAGGTAAAAAAACATTACCCAAATATTAGAATGGTGCAGGAAGGCACCCCCGAATTAAAGAAAATGGCTAGAAATTGTGCTGGGAGGTTCCCGATTTTGATCCACCCATGCTTATATAGGGTAATAAAACTCACTTACCCTACGGACGTCGGCGGTATTGTCCTGGACGGACGGATTACAACTGATGTTGGTACAGGGTCCCTAGGACAGTCCGTCGGGGTCCCAGCCACCAGAGATTTTTTCCCCGTATGTGATTAGAGCCGTTGTTGCATGTTTTTCTTGTTTTCTTTTTCAGGCTTAAGAAATGTCTATCAAGATAGCCAGTTTGAATGCGTATGGCCTGAGGGATCGGGGCAAGGCGGCTCGCCTGCTTCGTGACCTCTTGTCGCATGGCGTGGATGTGGCCGCGATCCAAGAGACTCACTTTGTTTGTGAAGTCGACTCGTGTGTGCTAGATGACGACTTTGTCGTTTATTCAGCATATGTGAGTGCCGGCGGGCCAGAGGTGTTTTTGCTGGTTAAGCGTACCCTGGACGCGAGGGTTGACCTTGTCCATGTCGGTGCTGAGGGCCGGCCGATCGTGGCCGATATTGCAGTGAAAAGCAAGTCGTTCCGGCTGATTGCGGTTTATGCGCCCAATGTTCAAGGTGAGCGTGTCTCTTTTCTTTCGGCTGTTGGAGCCCTTCATGGTGCATTCAACACGGCTAATCTTAGTTGGGGACTGGAATGCCATCCTAACCCCCAAATGGGATAGAGGGAGGGGCGCTAGCGGGTGGAGTGGTGATCGTAGCCTGGTCAATCTTGTCGGCGATTTTGGTCTCGTCGATAGATACCGGGTCGATCATCCGGAAGGGAGCATGTGGACGTGGACGCGTAGTTGGCCCTCTACCCGGGTATCAGCGTACCTGGATAGTGTTAGTGAGAGAAGCCGACATAGACTTCTTAGAATGTCCAACGTTCCACCGGTTAGGCCACACGGATCACAAACTCGTTTGTGCCCGTGTGGTGTTAGATTTTAGGCCTAGGTTGGCTGGTTATTGGAAGTTCAACCAGTCCTTACTGGACAGGCGGGACTTTCGTGACCAGCTGACAAAACTAGTTCAGCGGGCGTTAATTGGGCGAGTCATTGGGAGTAAGTGGTGGGTTAGTCTTAAGGACTCCATTAGGTCTTTCGCCACCAAATATAGCCAGCGGCTCAACCCAGATAAGGCTGCGGAGGCAAGACACTTAGAGCCAATTTCGCCCGGGCGGAGGCTGGTGGGGATTCCCTAGAAATAGCCTTAGCCAGGGAGGCCCTGGAGCGTTCGACTAGCGGGCGCTACATGGGCCAGGTAATTAGGGCTAAGTTAAGCAAGATGTCTTCCGGAAGCTGTGAAAATGGGCGCGGAACTGCGTAAGGAAGAAATTCGCCGAGCCGGCGACCGTACATTCGAGAGGTACGCGACCCGGAGGGACATCTCCTTAGGTCGACCGACGACATGTGCGAGGCGTTCCGGCAGCATTTCGAACACCGATTTACCAAGGAGCCTGGTCTCCGTGACGAGGACTTTCGCAGCTATTTGGCTGACTTTCCCCGGCTTTTTGCCGGCTGAAGCGGCTAATTTAAAGGGGAGATTACGGAGGACGAAATCTACGTGGCTTTGAAGAAGGTCGGCAGTGGCAAGTCGCCAGGTTTGGATGGTTTGCCCTATGAATTGTACTTGAGGATGTCGCACTCTTGTCCCGCTCTGGCAGTCGTGTTCAACCACTGGTTTCGGCAGGGGGTCCATCCCCGGTCGGATCACCAGGGGCGTGATCACGCCGTTGAGAAAAGGCAAGAAGGTTGGGAGGGAACTAGACGATTACAGGCCCATAACTCTGCTAAACACAGAGTTAAAGATTTTGGCCAAGATCCTGACGAATCGCTTGCAGCCAGTTGCCGAGTCTCTCTGTTGGAACCGGATCAGACTTGTTCTGTGAAGGAGAACAATTCAGAGCAACCTGCACTTGATTCGCACGATCATAGAGGGTGTAGAAGACGACGATGAGGCCGCGCTGATCAATTTAGATCAGTCCAAGGCATTTGATAGGATTGACCATGGCTACCTGGCTGCTGTCCTGCAGGCCGCC
This sequence comes from Ascarosepion bandense, assembly GCA_037127315.1. NCBI lineage: Eukaryota > Metazoa > Mollusca > Cephalopoda > Sepiida > Sepiidae > Ascarosepion > Ascarosepion bandense. The sequence continues at coordinate 1,510 of JBBBDQ010025158.1, read as the reverse complement.
GGATTCAAACCCGACTTCAGCCGCTGGATTAGCTCTTCTGTATCGCTCCCCCCGGGCTGTGTACAGGTGAACGGGAAGCTGTCGGGCGCTTTCGCGCCGTCTAGGTCGGTCTGACAGGGTTGTCCACTGTCTTCTTCTCCCTTTTATGTCTTGGCGCTGGAGCCCCTCCTTCGCCGGCTAAGGGACGACGGCAGTCTGACCTGCGTGGAATTGAAGTCCCTGGCGGAGCTCGAGCCAGGGTTTCTGCGTACGCCGATGACGTAACGACCTTTGGTGTCCTCCTGCAGGGACATAGAGGCGGTACACCAGGCGCTTGTACGGTACGAGAAGGTGACAGGGGCCAGAATTAACTGCGACAAGTCATCCGGCTTGCGGTTAGGTGCCTGGAAGGAAGCTTCTCCTGGGCCTCAGCTGGACGGACGGGCCGGTCAAGCTCCTCGAGTTTGGTCGGTCCGGACTTACAGCTGGAGAAAAACTGGTCAGAAGTACTGGCAAAGGTCGGCGCGTCGGTCAAGATTTGGCGTTTGACGGGGTCTCTCCGTGAAGGGCTTGGCGGGAGGTGTAACACATACCTCTTTCCCATGATCCTTTACCGGCTGTCAGCCTCTTTGCGACGATCATGAGAAGGCGCTCGAGCGTTTGCTATTCTCCTGTCTTTGGAGAGGACGTAAACACATGGTCGACAAAGGAGTCTGTTGCCTCCGTCCGTGTCAAGGGGGTCTGGGGATGCTACACTTGAGGAGCCACGTGCTCGCTTCAAGGTTGGCATTCCTCAGGCGCGTTAGAGGAAGATCGGTTGCTTGCGGGGGTAGTGAGGGACATGTTCCCTTGCCTTACCATCACGCCCCCGACCCCATGGCTGACCGTCAGGCCTTGGGTGCGACCGAAATTCCTCCTCGAATGTCTGGCGGCTTTACAGGCCATTCCACGGTCCAGTGACCTTTCACAGCCTAGGAAAATCTTCTATCGGGGATTAGTGGAGGGCGCCGTGAAGGATAAGCTGTGGAGTAAGCTCGGCATGTCGAGAGTGGAGTACCGCTCTCATTGGTCTTGGGCGCCAGGTGCGGATCACTCAGCAACTCTGAGTTTTCTCTGACCTGGCGATTGGCTCGAATGGTTTGTCTCTCAATGACAAGCGTTTCGCAATGGGCCTGGCGGATTTGCCAGATTGTGAACGTTGCAACCTTGGAAGGGAGACGTCTGCGCACGCCTTCTTCCATTGTTCGCGCGTTCGCCCGTTGTGGGCGCGTGTCGGCGAGTTGACTGCCTGCATCGCCGCGGGAGCTCGTGCTCATTGATCGCGCATACGCTGTGGACAACAAAAAGTTGCCCCGTACTCTGGAGTGAAGCGGATGGTGTTTCTGACGCTGCTGGCCTCGGCTAGAATGGTGATATGGACGACGCGACTGGAGGAAGTCTTGCGGGGCGGCCGTTCGGATCAGGATCTAATCCGATATTTTGAGCACCAGCTCAAAATGAAGATTAGAACTGAAACGAAACGCCGCGCACT
>JBBBDQ010025157.1:0-113343 GCA_037127315.1 Ascarosepion bandense | reverse complement strand
AAGAAAAAAAATTTTTTCGTTTACTAATAAAATTTTGAAAGAATTGATTTTATTTTTTTATTTTTTACTATAATAATTCATAAAAGTGTTTCTAATATTTTAAAAACCTTTTATGAAAACGTTGTTTAATGCCATTTTACTTAAGAATTGGTGATTATATTACCTATCGAAAATTGAAAAGTTTGATAAAAATCGTTCACCCATTTCAATTTTAAAATAATTTTAAAAAAAATAAATTTGTTAATTTTTATTAAGTACGGTGTTCCATATGAGTCATAATACGTTTCCGTAGGGGTCGTATTGTTTTTAGAAGTTAACAAGTGTTTGGATTAACTGCCCTTACATCGGAAACGAGACAAACCTCACTTCAATTCTGATTCTAATCTCTTCAAGACGTTTATTTATCTCAATGATTTGGTTGACAACTGTCAATTGAACCAATATGAAGTTGGTGCTGACTATGTTATGCAGGACCTTTTTCTTGAAGATGAGCAGAGTTGAACAGGCAAGAGAAGAAAAAAACAGGCAACTGAAGAAAAAAAAAAGGCCCTTTTCAGGGCCACAAAATATTCCAAAAAAGTCTTTTCTCTGAACACAAAATATTGCGTAAAAATGATGGAACCAAATATATATATTAACATCTGCAGTACTATAAAAATTAAATTACATATTATTACCATGTCTTAAACTTAATGATAACATATTAATAATATGAAAAATATATAATATAATTATTAATAAATAACCAAATAAAATTATTAATAAATAACCTAGATCTATCTATCGCCCAGTTCACATTCCACCCACGTCCACTGAACAGGTCAAGAGGCCCATCCCCCGTTCCCTGTCTAGGATGTGGTTTCCGGCTTTCTCCTTTCTGATCCTTTCACTATTACACAGCCCCCTGCACATCAGTGGCGTTACCGCCTTTCTCGGGGTGATATGATCAAAAAAAAAAAAAATTATTAATAAATAACCTAAGAAAATTATTAGTAAATAGCATAATAAAATTATTAATAAATAACCTAAGAAAATTATTAGTAAATAGCATAATAAAATTATTAGTAAATAGCATAATAAAATTATTAGTAACTAACATAATATAACTTAGTTTGGTTATTTTAAAATAAATTAATAATAAATATCATAATATAACTTAGTTTGGATATTTTAATTTCATTAAATTAAAAATTATTCTAAAAGAAATTTAATTTTTTTAATTTTTCAGAAAGCATATTAATAGTTTCAGAAAAATATGTAATATTTAAACAAAAATATTTAATATTTCAGAAAAATATTAATAAATAACATTAACAATATAACTTAGTTTGGTTATTTTAACTTCTGTTTTATTAAATTATTTTAAAAGAAAAGTAAATTTTTATTTATTCAGATAAAAGCATAGTCTGGCTATAAAATTCTATAAAATATTATACTTGCTGAATATATGTTAAATTTTCAATTTTACTATTTAGTTAAAAAACAACAAAAAAAAAATTAAATTTCGAAATGTTACATTTTAAGCAACATGAATTTTTTGTCACTTACGGCCGCCATCCAAACGTCATTCACACCTGCTACTTGTCAACACGTCATTTATCGCCTAGATAAGCGCTGACAAGAGGGCTACTGTTTTTAAAGAGTGATTTATTTCGCAAATATCAAGTTAGTAAGCACTTAATGCTTGTTTGAAATCAGATAAAGGTAGGTTTCAATTATAAAAATCGACTTAAATAACGTGTCAAGGAGGTATATTTTTTTTTGCAAGATTTTTAAATCAGAAATTTAGCTACTGTTTACAAAATCTGTCGATTCGTCAATAATGGCGGTAAATTTAAAAAAAAATTTTTTCTGCAGTTAAATTTTTGATTCCGAGCTATATAATTTCGGTTTGAACTAAACCAGGGTATTTTGCTTATGGTAATTAGTAAATTTAATCTCTTGGCTTTCAATTAAAGGTAAAATTAAAGCTTCAAGAAAATGTTTTTATTTTTAAAAATTAAATTTAAATTGAGGTATCGAAAATGCGCAGTGATTTTTTGTACATCCCTACGCTAAACGTCCGTGTCAAAGGGAAACTGGTAATGTCATACGTGAAGTGTCACCGACACGCCTCGAAGTTGGCTTTCTTACGTCGCAACCTGACAGAGGATTCTATTTTGGAGAGGACTATCAGGGAGGCTTTCTCTCCATGGATATATTCAGTCATATTAGTAACCGTTGAAGCATGAAATCAATTCTTTTAGTCAATCATTGAGGGTCGGAGAAAAAGATGTGAAGAAAGAAAGGAAAATTTCTGACACAATTCTTTTTCACGCTTCATTTTTTATTTTTCTCATATTATGAAAATCAATATTTTTCGACAATTATTTATCTCGACTCATATTCTCAAATAATCAAAAATTCTATATAAAAAACAACAGCAAAAAATAACTATCATTATTTTTATTTTCAAAAATAAAATAAATCAAAATTTATCTGGTATAACACTCGATGCATCTTTTGAAACATTATTTCTAAAGAAACGTGAATCATTAAGCAAGTCATTAAATTTACTTAATATCACAATTCGTCGTTAGTGGCTCAGTGGTATGCTGCTAGATAACTTCTGTTTCGATTCCAGGTCTTGGAAGATTTCTCTTATTTTTTTATTACAATTAATCTTCAGTTTATAAGCGCATAAAATGAGTGCATACAGTGGGTAGTCCCCTGGTGGGGTAGCGGTAAGACCTATGCGAATGGTTTCAAGCAGTAAGTGTTCGAATACTGTAAGAGTCCGTTCTATAGGTCGGATGCTAAGAGCACAGATTGATAGGTACAACGTTTAGGGTGGTGGGGGCTCATTGATTAATGGATTCGGGTTTTTTTCCGAATCCATTAATGAATAGTCTTCACCCCTCTTAAGCGGGGGTGCTTAAAGATCTAGTGTTGACCAGAGGCAGGCCCCTTTTAACTCAGTTTTTAGCACTTCAACTAAACTTTTCGCAAGTATATTACTTAACGTTTATTAGAATGACTTTATCCATAATATCACATATTCTCTGCCAGGGTTTGTGGTGGATCGAAACCATCTCTGAGATGTTTCTCAGCCCGAGGAAAGGCATGTAATTGAAAAATAATACTGTGAGATACCTAATACCTTAAATACCTAATAAAAACAAAATGGCGTCTAGAATTGCATTAGCCAATCAGATTTAGTTTGTCTGTGTGTGGCGCGAGCCTTCCATTTTTCTCTTTCCTGTACCAGCGTTATGGTAAGTCCTTTGCATTTCCACGCGACGTAACTGCCATATTGTTTTAACAAAATTAAAATTGTGGAGTTTAAACTGATTGATATGTTAAACGTCAACTAAATTGCTGAAAAAGCAGCATAGTTTGAAGAAAGAAAAAGTTTTGAAATTGATAAAAAATATAGTTTTACAATAAAGTATTTTGTCTTCGGTTCCTCAATTTAATTAAGTGCTGAAAATCATAATTTTTACAAAAATGTATTACCCAAAAATATGAAACTAATCTTTATAATTGCACTTCAAAATTTTCGATAAAAGTTTGTTTTTATTAAATTTGGAGAATGATTTTGTATGTTCATTTTCTTAAATAATGTTTGTGAAGTATGTAGCTTACCATGAATTTTTTTTAACAGACAAATGACAACGAAAAGAAATTTTGAAAATTTAATAGTTCCAGTAAGCAAAATACTATACTATAAAATAGAAATTATATTGTTTGGAATTTATCTCCCATTTGAAATTATGTATAGCCTTTTTTTTTTTTTTAATGAAAAAACTGGAAAATATAAGCTTCACACGACTAAAAACTGAATAATATAAAGAGTTTATATTAAAGTTTACGATATTTCAATTAGTATTAATATGATGATTGAATTTTTTGGATTGTCCTATTTTTTTACACATCTGTTTAAAAATTAAATACTTGTCTTATTTTGATGAAAATTCGTGGGCTTATTCTAAAATTATTTCAGTCAATTATGAGTATCTTGGTAAGAACATTTTTACAGATTAATCTATTTAGTATTTTAAATGGTTAGCAAATTTTCTTTATCTTAAAATTAAAATTTCAGAGAACCCGACTTCATGTAAGAGGCTATGAAAAATTTTTACCTACAAAACTTTTTCCAAGGAAAAAATTATTACTAGCAATACATATCACTCTCAACAAAAAACATTACATAGAAAGTATACTCTGTTCATACAAAACTATTGTAAAAAGTTCGTCGGTATTAAATTACATTAAAGTTGATATGCCATTAAAGAAAACAAATTAAACAGCAATTTCCTGTCTAAATGTTAATTACGAAGAAAATAAACTCTTAATATTCTTTCGTATTTTGAATGATACTTAATTTCCAAGTAATTTAAGCTGCTAGCAATTTTCTTTCTACATTTTTATTATTCAAAACTTAAATGTAAACCCATCTTCATGTTAAGAATAATATTGTTTGTATTTTGAATGACTCTAAATTATTTGGAAATTTTAACTCTTAGCTGGTACTGGTTATGACCGTAAACTGCGTTCAGATGCAAGGCCTCTGATATGAAGGAAAAAAATTACTGACAATACATCTGACTTTCAATGAAACACATTACATAGAATATATTTTCTATTCATACAAATCTATTGTAAAAATTACGTCGGTATTAAATAGTCCATTGTTGTTGATATTCCGTAAAACAAGATAATCAGAATCCCATTTTGGATGACTATTAATTTTGACAGCATTTTTCTCTATAAAGTTTAATTATAAGATAAACGGAAAAAACTGACGAGGGTAGACGTCGTGTAAGTATTTGTTTGATAGATTCGACTTAGCTCTCCATTTTCTGCTCAGATGTAGATTTAAATTGTTCAGAACACCAAAATTAGGGGGGTAGAAAAATTATATTATCACCCCACTTTGTTACCTATATATGTTATTTTCCACCATAATACAATAGAGACGTTCTACATTGTTGTCTATAAGTATTTATCAACAAAATTATTTTCAATGAAAAAAATTTACATAGCAAAGATAGCAATTTGCATTACGAATAAGGTTAATGGAACACCAACTTCATATAAAGATTAATGTTCTTTGTATTTTGAATTACTGTAAATTCTAATTATGAATAAGATAAACTGAATCCAAACTTAAAGAATATTAATATTTTCATTAATTTGAAATGAGACTTAATTATCAATTAAATTAAACTGATAGCAATATTCATTAAGAAAAACAGAAACTCAACTTCAAGTAAATCTTAATATTGTTTGCAATTATCTTTCTGAATTTAATTTCGAACATTCAGTGAAGCATGAGACGAGAGATTGTACTTAGTAGTACTGTCACTACACTATTGAGACTAAGCCCTCAATCCTAATGCCGAGTTGGTCTACCGCTACTGTCGGCGAAAAAGTGCTTGTTATTTCGTTTTCAGTTTTTGCTTTTTTCTGTAATTGAACTTTATTCCTGGAATACATTTTTTTTTACTTTTAAACGGTTATAATTAAATTTTAATAGAGAATTGCTATGATAAATGGATATCCAACTTCATGTGAAGATTAATATCTTTTATGGTCCTGAGTATGACCGTAAACTGCGACCGGCAGCAAAGCCTTTGATTGGGAGGTTGTGAGGAGCAAGAAACTCCTCTTAATAGTTAACTCCCAAACCGTGGTCAAAATGCCATGAGAGCATTTAACAACAAAACTTGGTTCAAGGAAAAAAAATATTACCAGCAATACATCTGACTCTAAACGAAAACCAATTTACATAGAAAGTATATTCGCTTCATACAAATCTACTGTAAAAATTTTGGCGTCATTGAATTACCCATTGAGGTTTATATGCCGTGAAACAAACCAATCTAAACTGGTATGAATAATTAAAATTTAGAAAGAAAATTGATAAGTTGAACGAAAACCCCAAATCCTGTATAGCTTCATTGTAATTTAAATTGTTTGTAATAAATAATTTAAAGAGAAAGCCCAACTTCATGTAAAAATTATTTTTTTTTTGAATGAGTCATAATTACCAAGTAATTGAAAATTTTAGCTGGTCCTGAGTAGGACCGTAAACTACGTCCGGCAGCAAGGAGCATGGAACCACCTATTAATTGCTGTTGTACCCAGGTCCACCCTGATCCGGAGTCGTAGCACCTGTTAGGGCCCAAGCTATAGGCAAATAGCATTTTGACATCGGTTTGGGTTTTACTATGAAATTGTTTAACAAAAAAACGTGAAGGAAAAACATTACCAGCACTACATCGGACTCTAAACGAAACCAACTTGACATGGAAAATATATTCTATTATAAAAATTTCGTCGGAATTAAATGACACATTGAGGTAGTTATACCGTAATAACAAACAAACCAATCTAAACTATTAATAATATGCAAAATTAAAATTTGGAAAGTATAAGATAATCAAACGCAACCCCAACATCAAGTAAAAAATGTAATAATAAAAATGTTATGTTTTTTTCGTTTTTATTTACCAATTCCTTGTTTCCTAAATTTAATCAGGTGCTTTGATGCATAAGTTTTAAAAAAATGTATTACCCAAAAACTATAAAAATATCTTTATAATTGAACTTCAAAATTATCTAATGTTTGGGAAGTACGTAACGAACCATTAAAATGGTCTTACTTTAATTATTTTTTTTAATGGACAAACAACGAACAAAATTTAATTAAATTGACTAATTCCAGTAAGCAAAATGCAATGCTATATTTAAAACAGAAATTGTAATGATGGGAATTTATTTATCGCCCACTTAAAATTTTGTTTGGCCCATTATTGTATGAAGAAACTGACAAATGTTTGTTTTACACGGCTAAAAACTGAATAAAATAAATAGTTTATAGTAAAATTATCTATCACTTATTATTAAGATTATGATTGAGTTTTAAAAAATTGTCCAATTTTAATGAAAATTTGACGACTTATTCATAACTGACTGATATTATTTTCGGAAATGTCTAGAAATTCGCTATCGTTTCCTTCACGAACGTAATAAAAAAATAAATTCAGGAGTCATTGGGGGATGCTGAACTGACATCTTTCCCCGCTCACTAAATTAACCTATTTTGAAAAGAACTGCGAAAACAAAAATGCATTAAAACAAATTTTTTTTTATTTACATAGACTTTTAATTGGTTGTGCATTTTATTTGTACGGGTGGCCGTATATATTTATCATTGAAAGTTCACGTGATTCAAGAGCTGTCCTCCTTACAGGAAAAAATTCGTCTTCAGTACCCATTTTCTTAAGTTTCCACGTGTTACTGAATCACCCAACAACAGGCTTTCAAAGTAATTTACTTCCTAGTTTCATCATTTTTTACCTTAATTCTGAATATACCTTACAGAAATTGAAAAAGCTTTGCTTTTGTTGTACATTTCGATAACCTTTTTGCTAATCCTAACATTGGAATTATAAATTTTTTAATGTAAAATTATTTTAAAAGAAAGTTTTATATTCTTTTAATTTTTATTTATTCAGAAAGCATATTCAAACGTATGGCTATAAAGCTAAACTAACTAAAAATCTATAAAATATTATATAATTGCTGAAAATGTTAAATTTTTTGATGGATTCCGTTTGTGATTAAATCATTCGTCACCTCAGATGACTACCGAGATTAAAAAACGTTTTTATCAATATTTCAGACAGTAAGCAAAAAGAAAATACATTCATCTTATTGGAAACATGTAAGTTTAAATTAACAATTCAGCTAGGTATATTTTATCTGTGTAAGATTTCAAACAATATTTCGGTTTTAAATACACCACGGTATTTTTTTACTGGAATAAGTAAATTTCATCTCTTGTCTTTCAAGAAAAGAGGGATAGTATAAATCGATCCCCGATTTTATGTACAGATTCATCTTTTCGTATTTTGCATTTCAAGTTATATATACTGTTAGTGGTTTTATTTTGAAATGTTAATGATACATACGATATACTGTTCCCTAATTTTATGGAAGGTCTCTTCCAAGTAAAATAAACTGTTAGCAGTTTGCTTTTTAAACAGTTAATAATGAATAGAATAAACCGATGCCCGGCGTTGCTCGAGTGTCATGAAAGTTTTAAAATTAATCCATTGTCCTGGAGCTCAGACTCTTTCGACTGATGCGGCAGGTTGAACGAATCGAACACACACTCACTGGAGGAAATATTCTCTCGCAAATTGCTCGAATTTCGGACCAGAAAAAGAAAAATGCTGACAATTCAACTCGCCAACTGCTATCCACCTAACCAGTTAACCTCCTTTTCGCTTCGAGAACGACTGCTTTTATCGGCCGACAACACAGAGAGGACGCCAAAGATTTGCATACACTCCCATAGCGACTCCTGCGGCGGACTTGTTTTGGGTATGTAATTTTCTTTTACGTTGTAGTATTAACGCGACGCGCTGTCGCTTGGTTTGACGAGGTAAGTCGCCGTTTTCTTCGCTATACCCCCCACCCCGATCTCATTATCACAAAACGAACAGCTTGGAGCAGGTCTTTTTATCCTGGTGCTTCGTCGTAATGGGACGATTTCCTCTACTCATGTCGGAGAATCTTCTCCTGAGGAGTCATTAGATGTATCTCGGGGTCTGTAGAAGCATTGGATTCGCAGATTTCGATTATTCGATCGCTGTCAGACGATGAATCATCATCGGATTCACTCGACGATGCATCAGAACCAATGAAAAGACGAAGATCTTTACGTGCCGTGGCATCCCGTCAACTATTATTGTTTGCGGACATACGATGTCCTTTTAGCGACCAACTTGATACCTGGAGGTGCACCGGCCATGGGGAGTTTTCACACATACTATATTCCCAATATTGTATATACTATGATCCTTACAGCGATCAGGTGATAATGTAGTAGTAATTCCCTTCACTTTCAGTTGGTAACGGTGAAAAGTATTGGCAGGCGCATTAGTCGACGATACATCATCCTTCGGCGTGATATTATGCCTCCATTATCGAACATTGCTTTCTTGCTACAATTCTCTTTACGCTCCGATGAGATCTTTCCACTATACCGTTTCCTACAAGGAACATAAACGCAACGAAAACGAAGTTGGACTCCCCATTCATCCAAAAAATCTTTAAAGGACTTACTGCGAAATGCAGTGTCATTGTCGGTTAGTATTTCTGATGGTGGGCCTCGTTCAAAAAAAATACTTTCCAACTGTCGGATGACGCTTCTCGAGTCTTGTTAAGGCAAGCGTCGCCATACCGCAAATCGACTCTGGGCTGGGTCAATTGACTGACATTCTTTACATTTTCTGACTGCTGCTTTGGATGTCGTAGAGTAAACTAGTCTCACAAAATACAGCGTTCGCCTGATGCCAGGATGGCCACTCCGGCAATGAACGACACGTATCTGATCAGGGGAGGTTCTGTTCACCATAGAAGCGCACACCGGACGTGTTGGTTCAATTTCCTTCTTAATCACATCATACCATCGTTGCGGTAGTCTGGTAAGCTTATCCGCTCGATTCTCACTTGACGATACTAAACTTATCTTGAATCAGCATTTCAAGAGTACTCAAACGCCTCCGGATCAGCATCTCACTTGCCCCCTTAGTTCGTATTCTGGCTTTGCCAGTGAGCATGTTTGATACCCACCGGTGCACACATGCGGAGTCCGTGAAGAGGTGTAGCTTCGTTGCGCCCCACTGCAGGGCTAAATTGACGCTCTTCAGAATAGCATCCAATTCTGACAAATTGATATGTTGGACGTCCTTCTCAGGCCGCAGCCAGCATGCGTCTTCTACAACGCTTCCGTCAACTTCCAGCGAGAAAACTTGCATCGACCCATACCTCATAAGTGTGTCCGCTTGTGCAGGGTCATTCTGGCGAATTCTTTCCGCTATGTCCTCAATCATGTTCTTAAGGGGAGCGTCTGTCATTTCGTCGTCCCAACCAGACGTGATCGATATGGTCCTGCGTTTAACAAATGATGTAGCAACATGAAACCATCCACACGGGAACGTGACCCACCAGTTTTCCTCACCACGAGAAAATGTTACGTCGCGTCAGGACCTCAGGAACTGATGGAATCTCATTTTCACGCTTCCACTTAAGCGTGTCGTTATCTTGTTCGACACGCAAACCCAGCACACGTGCGCCGTCCCGTAACCGTTCTGGATCCTTGCAGGTCAAACCAAACCCTTGAAGATTACAGTTTGAAAGGGCCAAAGTGACTTATAGATATGAACTTGCAGAAAGCCTGCCGTAGGTCAAGGATAGCGACATCCGGTCCTTTTTTATGCCACTCGTTCAGCTCTCGATAGTCTAATACTGGCCGCACTTTATTTTTGTTTTTCTGTACAACCGCCATCAACGTAATTAGTCCTTTTGGAGGACCAAGTTCTTTTTCGGGAAAAGGCTGCAACCAGCCGTTGGTATAGGGTACTCGGGTATCCGATTTCGCAAACTCTCCGGTGATCGACCATCAGACCACTTCCATGATGCGACCCATATCTTTCGGTTTGGGTCGAATTCGGCACAGAAATCAGGTTCTTCTATTTTAATAGCGGTGCAACAGACAGTCCCATCTTGGGAAATCGTACGTCGCCACATTGTTATTTGGAATCCGCCTAACTTTTTAATGGCGTCGAACACAAGTAATAAATCAAAGCCCAATAGTTCTCCATCCACTACCAAGACTTCGATTTTGAGGGGGGGTTGCATTGGCTACGCCAAGCTTAACACGTCCACCGCCGTCATCTGCCAGGATTGACAGATTGATTTACTCACGAGTGTCTGTGAACAGCCAGAGTCCACTAGTGCTACTCTCTTAATTCCGTTCACGTAAATATTCAATACCGGTAGCGCCCCATTCATAACTCGCTTGGGGAAGAGACCGGCGCTGACGTCTTTTCCCGGACAGAATGAAGCAGTGTTGTGCGTGACTTACGGGCATCTTGTCGAATTGGGCAGTCCCTGGAAAAGTGATTCCACCCAGAGCATCTGTAGCATCGCATACCCTCCCGACGTTAATCATGTGGATATTTACCAGTTCCGCCTGGTGAAATGGTAGCTGCAACCATTTCCTCAGTTGTGATTTGATCTTTCATTATGGCCCGAGCTCGGTCCAATAGTTGGTTTGTCTTCCATTCTGGAAGCCGCGCGCAGTAGTTGTTTGACGTGCGCTGGTAATCCTGCTATGAACGCACATGCGAGTCCTTGCTCGGATATTCCGCCAAAGAACACGCTAGCTTCTTCGAGTTGGCTAAAACACATCGACGGATTCGTCTGGTGCAAAGGCAATCCGCAGGGCTTGTTTTATTTGCTCGACATCTGACTTTTGCTCCGAGTTCAGTTGTTGATAAACAGCAAATGCTCCGCCCGTCAACCTCAGAGGAAGAACACGTTCAACCTTTTTTATTCCACACAGGTCACAAACAAGTTCTGCCGGTCCGGTTACCGAACCATCAAAGTCTTGTCCGTCATAATGCCGAAATAGCTTGTAGGAAATATTCTCTCGCAAATTGCCCGAATTTCGGGCCAGAAAAAGAAAAATGCTGACAATTCAACTCGCCGGTCCAATCTCGCCAACTGCTATCCACCTAACCAGTTAAACCACTATTTATTCATGGAAAATACATGAATTGTGGCACAAAGCCGAAAAAGGGAAGGGGTAGAAGGTGGTCTTCAGTTAACTATCCTATATCTAGCTAATCACACTATTTATTCTGTAAAAAATATAGAATTGTGGCACAAGGCCGAAAAGGGTAGGGGGAGAGGTTGTTACTCACTGAACTATATTATACCTAGCTAAACACTATCACGACCCATTCACTCATTACAATTTGCACAAGAACCCATCCATCAACTCCCACTCCTTCAGAAACTTAAGTGGGGGAAATTAACCCATGATAATAAAAAATGAAATGATGGGAGGGGAATGAACCCAAAAATAAACTGAAAATACAACACATTTTGAACTAAATAATAATCAATGTTAGTAAGAACCGTCCATCTCAGAAAAGAGTGGCCGCTGTATTCCGCCAAACGGCAAAATCAAGAAGCACACTCGCTAAGGGAGTTGGAAGGGGGTGGTAAAAATTAATGGAATGGGACAATAAAAGGAGGCCAAAACAAACTGGTGGATTGGGAATCTCGACTTGGATCATAACAAAAGAGAAAGCCGGGTACAGGCTGGGAACTCATTCATTCACTTTAACTAGGTACACAAAAGAGAAAATCAAGACTAGCCCTTTTCAAGTGAACCAGACTTGTTACATTTACCCACCTTTCGCTGAAGTCTGTCGAAGTCAAACGTTTCCAATCAGTTCTGATCCTTATTTTGAGCTGATGTGAAAGACGCTGACCTCGCAAGACTTCCTCCATTCGAGCCTTGGCTAGCAGCGACAGAAACACCATACGCTTCATCCCAGAAAACGGGGGCGATACGAGCAGTCGACCCGGTCCCATAGAGGGCAAACCCGCAAACAATGTTAGAAGGCGTGCGAAGCCTTGTCATTGAGAGTTGAGCGAAAACTCAGAGTTGCTGAGATAATCACTACCTGGCGCCCAAGACCAGAACGAGCGAAACTCATCCTCCGACAAGCGCAGCACGTCACGTAATGGATCTTTGGCGACGCCCTCCACTAACCCACGAGAGAAGACTCGCCTGGATCGTGGAATTGCCCGCAGGGCCGCCAGACATTCGAGGAGAAAACTCGATCGCCCTCGAGATGGGGGGAGTGATAGTAAGGCTAGGGAACATGTCCCTCACTATACCCCTAAGCCATGAGTCTTCCAAAATCGCTCGCCTGAGAAAAACCAACCTTGAGGCAACCTTATGGCATTCCCAGACCCCCATGACACGGACGTTGGTAACAGACACGTTTGTCGACATAGTGTTTGCGTCCTCTCCACAGAATGGAGAATAGCAAACGCTTGATAGCCTTCCTATGCAGTTTACAAAGTGGAAGTACTGACAACTTGTAAAGGATAATGGAAAAGACGTATGTAGCACACGCCTCAGCTATACCCTTTAAGGACAAATTCCTTCGGCGCCAAGTCTTGGCCGACGCGCCTACCTTTGCCAGTACTTCAGACCAAATTTCCTCCAACTGTAGGTCGGGCCCGAACCACACTCCAGGAATGCAGACCGGGTCGTCCGTCCAGTCGAAGGGCCCCGTGAGGGTAACACCCTTCCAGGCGCCTAACCGCAAGCCGGACGACTTGTTGCGGTTAATCTTGGCCCCTGTCACCTGTTCGTACTGTTCAATCGCCCTCTGTACCAACTGGATGGCGACGGGCCGACCGCGGGTGCAAATCTCGGTGCTATTAGCAAATATTCGAATGAGACCTTCGAAGACCGAAGTGGAGAAAGGTTCCGTGCCAACGGCGGTCGAGCACGGGTCAGTCGGTCCTAAGATGCGTGCGAAAGTCTTCCCGAAAGAGGCTGGATCCGTAAGTCTCGCTTCTTCACGGGCATGCAGCAGCGGCACAGCGACGACGATCTTGGTGTTGGGCGTGGCGCCTCCTAGTTAGTGGTTCCGGTCCTGCCAGGCTTTCCTTCTCCGCCATCATGCTGCCGCAGTGTATTGTCTCGTGAAAAACTCGCCTTTGACGACGAGCGGCTGGCCTTCCATCGAAAGGGAATCGGGTTAATATTCCCGAAACCGGACTCGGAGGGGGGGGGGGCGGCGTGTCGTCGCTTCTCGGGCGAGCCCCGGTAAGAGTTCTCTCTTCTTCGTAAAGGACCGGGTCCGGTTTTCGCAGGTCTCCAAGGTGTACAGCCTCTCGTCGATGGCATCAATGTAGGTAAGGGAAGTCGGCAAAATGAATCCGTACTTTCGGAAGAAGGGGTTAGGGTTGGGACTTCTTCATGTGGGACGTACTGCTACCAACGCCAGAAGATTGCCTAAAATTGGCGACCGAAGATCTAATCACTAGCGATTATATATTTAGAACAGAGTATGATGGCAAAAGGACCAGGCTATCGGGGAGCATCTGGTTGCCTAATTTGCGCAGTTTGGCCAAATTTTAGATGCCTCCTGCGATATGCCTGCCTGAGCTTGCCGGTGATCGTGTCCTGCCGCAAGCCAAAATGCTGGAGGTGTGGGGAGACTGGTCACCTCTCCTCCTCCTGCCCAGAGAAGAAGGCCTCTGGAAGCCAGGCTCCAGTCGACCAAAATCCCCCTCTGGCCGCTTCTGTTACATCCGTCTCGCCCGTAGTGGGCATGCCAATACCCAGGACCGGTGCGGCAGTTACCCCGGTTGGGAACAAAAAAGTTCCCTCACCCCCGAAAAACCGTCGCCAGGGGGAAGCGCCAAGCTGCGGAGCCTCGGTCCCCGGAGACCCCAAAGACTAAAGGCACGAACAGCCCCACTCCCTCCATCAGCAAGAAGGGCGATGCCTCGGCCTGGTCAGCCCCCAAACTGGAGGAACTGAGAAAGGCATACGATCCTGTCTACAAAAAATTGAAAAATTAAAGAGTTAAAAAAGCAGCTCGAAAAACGGCCATTTCGGCCTTCAGAAGACCTGAAGCAACAACTCCAAAATCGTCCAGCTCGCCCCTCGGCCTCTGCCCCGTCCTCACCTAAAAAGAAAAACTCCAGCAACAACAAAAAGATTCATTCATCACAGCCTACAACCCGAAAACCATCCCCTCGAAGTCGAGACCCCAGCCCAATCATAAACTATTTCAAAGTTTCTCCCTGTCCCTCTCCTCCAAAACAGATGACGCTTCCATAAAAAAGGCAAAGGAGTTCTTCATCGGAGGACAAAGAAACTCGCAAGAAGCCTGCAAAAGTGCCTTACAGGCAAGGGGAGGACATCTGCCGTATTTCCCCGCACTATTCTTAAGGGCTTAAACCCCTTTGACTGCAGTGCTTTCAACACTGTCTTTCGTGCTGCGTCAAATTTTGCGCGTACGCTTGTCCACCACGAAGACTGACACTATTCTTTTTCAATCTTTTTTAATTCTTGGGGATCTTCCAAGAGCCCACCTTCTACGACAAGGTGTGCGTAGCTCTTAGCTCTCTCCAAGAACTCCGCCAGATTGATCGTGCATTTCGGAGGGGACTTCCAGCCACAGGGCGATTCCCCGGCCTCAGCATCTTTCGTTGTCTTGTCTTTTTTCTCTTTTCCTGTTTCTTCAACGTTTTTCTGGCCATTCTCGGCAATTGTTGATTTCATTACATTATCTTTGTCTTTTTCTTTGTCATGCTCTTCTCCCGGAAGAGGGGGAAATGCCTCATCGGTTTTTCCGGTGGGCCCTTCCAAGGGGGGGGGGTCAATGTTTAATTTTTTCTTTATTGACCGACTAGTGTCGGTCATTTCTAAGTTTCGTAACTCCACACAACACTTTTTTGTTTTTCCACCAATCTAAATCAAACTTATATGGAGGGGTGGGAAAAGGCGGGAGTAAAAATGGGAAAAAATATATAAAGAAAATAAATAAAAACACAAACTAAACAAGCAACAAAGTTAAAATAACAACAACAAACCCCGAAGGATTTTAAAATAAATACAGAATAAGTTTAGCCAATAACGTCCAAAACTGCACTAAGAAATTGCCTTAAAACGGCAAAAAGATAAGCCTCTATAGAGGTTTACCAAAATAAACGAAAACAAACGTGAACAATGAATAAACTTTACAAGTTACAATAAAAAGAAATAAAACAAACAGAAAAAAGGAGCTGCCTAAAAAGGCTACTCTCGTTAAAAAATAGGAGGAGGGGCTAAAAATAAAGTTTATAAAAAAGGAATCAGCGAAATAAATTTGTACAACGAATAAACTTTACAAAAATGAAACAAACTACACAAAGAAAATAAATACAAAAGTCAAACAAAAAGCGAAGTGTCGCCAAAGGCAACCTACGTAAATGAAATATGGGGAGGGGTTAAAAAGAAACGTGGAAAAAAAAATTAATTAAACGGTTGTTTGGCCAAAAATTCAAATAAAAGTTACTATTAAAGGAAAAGTTTTTAAACAAAAATAAATATGGCACTTAAGTCCAAACGGATACTGAAAAAAAAAAGAGAAACAAAAAATAAATTCAAGACGGCCGACCTAAACAAAAACAAATATGGCCGCCAAAAAATACGAAACTAAAATACAAAAAGCTAGAAAATAAAATAAAAAAACAAAGCAAGAAAACTAAAAAATAAATAAAAATAATCTTATTTAAACCAAAGAGGGGTCTTTTCTGTAAAATAAATTTAGTCCAAATGGGTTATTAATTTGCAAACAAAAAGTCTGACGCTCGCCAAAGCAAGTCGGGAAATGACAAAACAAGTCAAGAACTACCCTTCTCGAGTCGACAATAGCGAAGTGACTCCGAAATTTCGTAATTTCCCACTCTCGGAGAGCCTCACTTTCACCAATGACGCATGCGCCGTGTCATTCGAAAAACTGCCTTGCATGAGCTCGCCTCGCGGTTCCATTACGTCTACGAACGCACGTGCAAACAAACTGCCTTCTTTTGCTTCGGCGAGGTAAGTCTCCACCACAAGTATACACATTTATATTGCTCAAATTTAATTTTAAATGAGACCATATGATTCTACACATCAATTTACATAATAATTTGCATTAAATTTGATATGCATAAAAATACACTAAATGCGCTATTTTCTGGCATTCAGTACACTCATTTATATTGATCAAATTCAATTTTAAATGAGACCATATGATTCTACACATTTGAATTTACATAATAATTTGCATTAAACATGATATGCATAAAAATACAATATATATATATATATATATATATATATATGCGCAATTTTCGGGCTTTCAGTACACTCATTTATAGTGCTCAAATTCAATTTTAAATGACACCATATGATTCTAAACATCAATTTACATAAGAATCAGCATTAAACTTGATATGCATGAAAATAAACTAAATGCACATTTTTCGGAGTTTCATTGCACTCATTTATATTGCTCCAAATCAATTGTAAATGAGACCATATGATTCTAAACATCAATTTACATAAGAATCAGCATTAAACTTGATATGCATGAAAATACATTAATGCGCAATTTTCGGACTTTCAGTACACTCATTTATAGTGCTAAGGGGTAGGGTTATTCGATGTTTGCGAGAATTTCTAAATTAGTTTGTTTTTCACTGGAAACAAAAGCATTGTTTGATGGTTACACTATGCATAGTAAAAGTTTGGTCATCTGCTGATAAAAAAAGCAAAATCCCTCTCTCTCTCTCTATATATATATATGAGTCTGGTGAAAGACAAATGAAAATTCTTGTTATTTTTTGTCTATATATCTGAGATGAGGTATTGTAATTATTTAGACTATTTACATTGTTTGGAGTGTTGTCACCATATTTACGATGTTTAGATCGTTATAAACTCTGGCCTCCTTTAAGAGATAGGAATTTTGAACTGTTCCATGTGTCATACCACTTCTAAATGTCTCAGTATCAGTTATCTCCCTTTAAATCAACTCTCAATGTTTTTTTTCACCTCTGCTGTAGTCAGGTATTTGAGACATCTGAAAGAGGCATGGCTCACAAAACTTGAACAATCTACCTCAGTGAATGAAATAAATGGTTCAGTTCAAAAATCCAATCACCTGAAGAAGGATGGAGCGTACAACAACTGAAATGCTGTGAATATGGCAACAATGTACATAAATATAAATAAGAATATTTTTATTGAATTTTTTTTTACATGGTATGAAACATAGACAAAAATATGTGAGTAGCATAATGGTTCAAGTCTCAGAGAAATCTGTGAGTCATATTTGAATTTTAACTAAATTCATTTCACACTTGTACTCTCTAGACTAATCAGAATGTATATGAGCCAAAATAACATGATGGATGTTCATGTTATTGAAACCAACAGATGTACTTAAATTAAATATGTATAACCATCTGTTTTATTTATCTCTTGCTCTTTCAGTAAATATATTGTGTGTATTTGCTTCTGTACATAAAGGTTTTAAACATTTAATAATCTTGTTGAAACTGTTAAGAATTAAATACACTCAATACATGAGCAAATTGGTCTGTGAAACTAGTGTGTTAACACATATGTTCAGTTAGAGCTGGGCGCTTACACTTCATATCAAACTTTTTTAGTGAACCTGTCGATCCACTCTTCAGGGGTTAAGTAAAACTTAAAATATAAAATAAACAGAGGGCTTAGCATCAAAGTTATCAGAGCTTAAATATAGTATATTATAGTAATATTAAGACAATAATATTAATAATAAAAATCTGCAAATCAAAATTTTATGCTTTAACACAAACATCAGGCAAATAAAATATATGTGTATCATTGTATTTGTTTAGTTTAATCATGTAGAAATCTAGTGAAGTTTGAAGATACAACACTAGTAATTGCCTGCTAGACCAGCTCAATAACTAGAGTGCACTTGGATATTATCTAAGTTCAGCTTAATATAACCCAAGGCCACAGCTATGAAAAAACAAGTAAAGATCAGAATTGCTGGAGTTGTAATACTCTATGTGAGACACGTTTTTTAATCAATACCACAGAGTGAGGTGACACACACACACACACATGTATTATACCTACATGTACAGGGTACAATCGATGAATCATTGTCTAAATTACGCAAAAATAAAAACAACAATCACATCTCATGTAAACAGATACATTTACCAAAATTACACAAATATATCTTGAAAAACTAAAAAATAAATATATTCAATAAACTCACTATTAACTTCAACTATAGCCTACAGACAACGTTGTCCAGAACAGTTACAGTAGATTCTCGTCTCCATAGTTAAGTTGGTGAATGCTGTCATAATTCTTGTCTTCAGTTCATCTTTGGTATTACAAGGATTTTTGTTAGTCTCTCGCTCAACTGCACCCCACATATAATGAAAGGGGTTGCAGTCTGGGGAATTAGGTGGCTAGATGTAAGAGGTGATGTGGCTGCAGAAATTGCCTGACATCCATGACTGGGTTCTCCTGCTTGTGTGGCATGGTGTAGAGTTCTGTTGCCAGACATAAGTTTTTCCAGCAGCCACTATGTTGACATACGGCAACACTACCTTCTCAAGGTACTTGATGTAGGATTCCATGTTGCATCTGAAACCCTGTGGGAAGATAAATGAAGGCATAATGTTCCCATCACTCCAAAAACCTTCATAATCACCATTAAACTCCTCCAACTCTTTCTGAATCCTCTGCACCATTATAGTGTTTTGGTGTCATTGATTGACACCCAAACACTGAAATTTTCATACTGGAGGTTCTGGCATGAATGACAAGCAGTATACCATGTCTCTTCTCAGTATTTGTGGAGCTACTATTATATCTTCATTGCATATAATGCTATTTTCTTTGGTTAGTTTGTGCTTTGTTTCCTTAAAGGTCACTCTACCATTGAACAATTACTCCATATATTATTTTTTATTCTCTCTAATGTTTTACTTAATACTGGGTCTTGCTTTGTTTTGAGTCTATTTAGAAGAAGAACGTCTGTTTCCACCCTGTGTATTATTATATCTTCAGCATTTTCTTGTATTATATGTCTCATTCTTGAACGGCAGTCTTGATAAAGTGTCTACATGAGGAATAGTGTTCCGTTTAATGTACTGTGTCAAAATTGAATGCCATGATCTTTATTGCCCATTTTAAAATCCTTGATGATGTTACTTTTGGCAATTCTTTTCTCACACTATATATGAATTCTATTGGTTTGCGGTACAATTTTAATAAGAATTTTTTCCTATCAAAATATTTTGTGCCCTCTCCATGCTCTATACTATTGCTAGTGCTTCTTTTTCAATATTCGAGTAGTTACTTTCTGCTGATTTTAATCTTCTTGTGATAGAACAGCAGCAATCACCATCTCATTTGTGTCTGTGGTTAATATTATTTCTTTTTGGGGATCAAAAACTTTTATTATTGGTTTGCTTCTCAGAATATTCTTTGTTGTTTCAAAAGTGATGGTATGCTTTTGTGTCCACTCAAATTCATTGGGTTTTTTTTTGCGTAATTTTGAAAATGGTTCTATTATGTCGCTGTATTTTGTTAGATATTTACTACAAAAAATTATCAACACTCAAATGGATTTTAATTCTTTTTTATTTGTTGGAGCAGCTATTTCTGTTATTTTTTTGTTAGTCTATCATCAGGTGATATTCCTTCTTTTGCTATATGATATCTTCTTACAGTCAAAATTACATTTATCTTGGTTTATGGTCAAATCTGCCTTTTCTAATCTCATCAAAATTTGCTGTTTTATATTTTAACTCTTCTGTAGCCTATACATCTATATTGTCCTGGTATAGTATCATATTTTTTTTATTTTTCCCAATAAGACTCTTTCATTTGTCCATCTTAATAAGCCTGTAGGAGTATTTATTGTGATTATTTGATTGAATTTCTCATCAATTTCTATTTGATTTTTATGCTGAGTTGAGATAAATTTTTACAAAGTACTCCATTTTCTTTTTGTTAATTTGTGGCTTGCAGTTTCGATGTTTGGCAATGAAAACAAGACTGAACATATCTGATGATTCACCTCTATCTTATAATCACATGTCCTTAAATCTCCATCAGCTTTCATTATCGTTACTATTGGTGATGCCCAATTACTACCACCTTGAGTTACTCTTTATAGTATGCCTTGTATCATTTTTTAATTTTGCTTCTACCAAATGTAGGATATGAATTGAAACTTTTCTTGACTCAATATACTTTGGGTGATAGTACTCCTTTAGTTGAATGTTTGCTTTATACTATAGCTTTTCAACAATTCTACTGCATTTCCTTCTGCTTCCAAGGAATTGATTAGTCTCACTGTGTTTACTTTTAATACATCAATCACTAATAATTCGTGATCTTTTTTGCATGCTACAACTGTAATGGAAATTATTTCAAAATGCTTATCCGTTTCAAAATTGATTTGAAATGTGGCCACTGTTTTTATGGTTGTTTTATTGAATTGCTTTAGTTGTACGCTGCTTTTTCTTAATTTCTGCTCTTTTATGGATTTTATAATTTGCTCAAATGTCATTTCTTGTAACTCACTCATTGTTGAAATTTTCTTCACAGCTTCGCATCCCACTATAGCAAGAAATAAATTGGTTATCTTTTTTTCCTTTGTCCGTTTTTGAATCTTTTAATTTCTTTAGTCTTGCAAATACTGCAGAAGCTCTCATCCATGTTTCTACGTGTTCTGGATCATCCAGTGAAATCTGGATCCTATCAGCGATACCATTGTTATGTTACGCATGTTATTGTGAATAGCAGTAGTCATAGCACAGCTCTGTATGTTCTATGTGATGACATGCTATTTTCTGTCTTACTTCACTAAGTTCTCTCTCTATATATTGGTCTCTTACTTTGCATACCATACGACAAATATATTTACTGTTTGTCCCTCTATGTTTGCCATATCTGAGTCAGTTTTATTATTCTCTCAGAACATGAGCATTTTTTTTAATTCAGAAATTCTATAAAAAGTGGAATAAATAATCTAATCTTTGGATGCAAAATCTGTTGAATGAGTGAAAACCACTAATAATTTTGGCTGGTTATCAAAAAACATGTAATCTCACATTATCTTGTAAGTAGTGGAGTTTGGTCTCATATTTATTTTTCATTTTAAATTCAGTTGCTACTTATTACTGGGAGGCTGATGCTTTCTGATCCATACTGCTTACTAATGGTGAGGGAGTTGCAATAGAAAGCAAATTAAGCAAAAAAAAAAATTAGTTCCAAAATAATAACTGACTATGCTTTATGTATGAAATTTAGATAATATGACTTCTAATTCTGTTTCTTCAATCAAATGACAATGTCAACAGGGCATAATGTACATGTAGGGTTAGGGTTGCTTTTGTACAATATTTTCTAAAAAGTTCTGCTGTTTTAAGACTTGTTCTTGAAGATTTAACTGCTGTTTTTGTTGTTGACATTGCCAATTTTCAATTTGTGTTTTAATCGTATTGCTTTGTTGTTCAAATTGTTTCTGTTGCGTGCTACACAAATTTTTTGAAAACTCAACCAAGTGTTCCATGTTAATTATTTAGCAATATAATAAAAAAACATATGGATCAACTGTTCACTTTAAACAATTTGTCAATTAAAAAAAAAAAAGGGAAGAAAAAAAACGGACTTTTATTTACGACAAACTCGTTTTTTTTACCAATATCCACGGGTTTCAAGTTCTC
The DNA here is from genome assembly GCA_037127315.1 of Ascarosepion bandense. NCBI lineage: Eukaryota > Metazoa > Mollusca > Cephalopoda > Sepiida > Sepiidae > Ascarosepion > Ascarosepion bandense. The sequence continues at coordinate 91,185 of JBBBDQ010025157.1, read as the reverse complement.
GTTCCGTTACTGCTATTGGCAAGTAGTTATGCCTTCTTTTCAATGGAATCTATTTTTTCTTTGTCGTTCACTTTTATGACGATAAAGTTTCCTTATAAGAGCTTGACCATTTTTTTCCGTCGCGAGCTTCTTAAAACAGTCGACGTTATCCCCGGCGACTGCTATTTTTTAATCCACGTGTTTTTTTTTTGTTTTTTTTTACGTTGACGCCGTTTGTTTTCGACAACTGTTGAATAATACCGTGTTTCTTCATGTGTCATTTCGAAAGAAAAAAAATTCCGTTCGCTAATTTTTGTGTACAATTGTTCCTCTTTTTTTTTTTTTAATAGTGAATTCTTTCGAATCCTTCGTGAGTTACTTTGCCAATTGTTGCGTGTCGAAGGTTTATTCTTGTTTTTTTGTAGAGTACAGAAGAAGGCTCTTCCTCGTTGCCAATTGTGTCGTGAAAATACGATTAAAACAATAAGGTTTTAGACAAAGCGTACAAATATTAAGAGTCCACACACAATACCAAAATGGAGCGGATAGTACTTCCGTCCGTTCCCGGTCACCAGCCCAATATTTTTTGTATTAAAACATACAATTATGGCACAAGGCCGATTAAGGGGGAGATAAAAACTCAGGCTGGCCTTCAGTACCTAACCTATACCTAGCTAATCCGACTCACGACCCAAATATACTTTACAATTTTCTCATCCACCACAAGAACTTTACTTGTCCATCAGCATTTAATCCTTCATATACAAAAATACCTCAAACGTACCCGGTACCTAAAAAACCTCAAATGAGCATAACAATTTTATTATGAACAATAATTTTTTTTATTATGAACAATAGAATACAAAAATATATTTAAAAATACACCATAAAATGTTCAGGGGGGGGGGGTGGAAGATAAATTCCAAAAACAAATTTTTTTTTTAAACAAAAGATACAAAGACAAATTATGTCAGTTGGACCCAACCAACCCACAAAACAAAGAGGCCGCTGTGTTCTGCTCATAGGACAAAATCAAGAGACACTCTTTCTATAGGGAGTGGAGAGACAATACGACACTGATAATGGTTTTCATTATTTGTGGGGCTACGTTTAGGCCAAACCCCAGTCTGGTGAGAGTATCTTTTGCCTGCAAACATCACTGTCTGAAATGGCCACAATGATTTACTAACCCTCACTTGTAGATAGGCTTTTCTTAAATCCAACAGGAAGACATTAGATCCCTGCTGACGCCATTCCATCAACTTGCTAGCACAAACATCGGCATCCGCTGTAAATTCGTCGTTGTGTAGCTTGACTGGTTCCGTATATGCCGTCCATTTCCACGAGGCGGTCCAGGTTTTCTGACGCTGGTCAAATTCAACGCTGAAGTCAGGCTGGTCGATCTTTAGCGCAGCACACACAGGGGCCACCTCATGAAACTTCACGGTACCTGTTTCCGTGATGTGAATACCCACCCAAGGCTTTGATAGCATCATATCCTAGCAGCAGGTCAAATTTCAATGGCTTCTCGGGCACCACCAGCGCTTCGATATCAGCGAAGTTCCCAGTGTCTGTGCGGATCCTCACCGCCCCTATACTGCGACACGCACGTGTTTCACTGTTTATGGTGGTTACTTTGACGCTCCTTTTCATTCAAGTGCAGCAGAGTTCTGCAGTTACTATAGTTCGAGAACTGCCAGAATCGAGGAGGGCCAAACATGGCGTTTTGCCAACGCGGACTTGGATGATCAGCAGCGCCTTGTTTAGATGTTGTCTGGGGAAGAGATCGGCGCTATCTTGTCCCCGGCCTCGTTTCTCGGACAATTTTGAACAATGTGTCCGGCTTTATTGCATCGGAAACATCGCACGTCGTTTTTCGCTCGCACAATTCCTAGCTATGTGACTCTGGCCCTTGTACTTGTAGCAAAGTATACCAGCGAGGGAACCTGACTCAGGGTAAGCTCTGACACTACTTTGTCTCGCTTGTGTAGCCGCTACGAAAGATTCCTCTGGAGCTGAGGAATTCTTAAGGATAGTTCGAGCCTGGTCCAGTAGTTCGTCAAGCGCCAGTGTGTTCACGCGGGAGGTTGCTCGCAATAGTTGTTTCACTTTGTCCGGAAGACCTGTTATAAATGCACACGCCAATGCTCGTTCAGGCAGTCCGCCAAACAGGGTCGCCAGCTTCTTTAATGCAGCTAAATAAAGGTCCACCGTTTCACCAGGGTGTAAACTTAGAGCCACGAATTGCTCATACGCGATACACGGGTCAACTGCAAACGCTTTGTAAAGTACGGCTTTGATTCTAGCCGGATCTTCTTTTTCCTTGTCACTTATTTGCTGATACACCGCAAAAGCACCGCCCGTCAACCGTAATGGAATCACTTTTTCGATGTACTTCACTCCACACAAATGACAAATTAATTCGACCTTCTCCTCCCATTCCAAAACAGAAGTGGTACCGGGATTATCTTTAGGACGAATTTGACTCCCATTTCACCCAAGTAAATTTCTGTTTGGTTTCCACCGCTCGCTTCACTCGTGGGTTTGAAACTTTCAGACAAAAATAAAGAGAGTCTTAACTCTCTCTCTCTCTGTCTCAGACCCTTTTTATGGACAAAAACCATTGCCGACGCAGCAATCATCGTCTCACTCTGCACAAAACAACAGATCGAAAAATATTCCTTTCTTTGACCAAACTTGCGGGTTTACACACGCATTCATCAAAACTCAGCAATCCGACAAGCAAAACACCGTGTACGCTTTGGTTCTGATAAGTTTGAATGTTTATCGTCACATGTTAATGGCTAGATCTTGAGCTAAGTTTAAGTTTATGGTTAGAGCTACGGTCAGGGTTAAAAAGGGTTGAGGTTAGGGTTAGAGGTATGGCTAGGGTTGGGTTAGGGTTAGCGCTGGCAGGGTTTAGGTTAGAGTTGGCAGGGGTAGGGGTTGAGTTAGGGTTTAGGGTGAGGGGGTTAGGGTTAGTGTTAAAGGTTAGGGTTGGGTTAGAGGTTAGGCAGGGTTATGGTTAGGGTTAGGTTTGGGTTTAGGGTTGGGTTAGTGTTAGGCAGGGTTAGGGTTAGGCAGGATTAGAATTTGGGTTAGGGCGGGGATAGGGTTGAGACCATATGATTCTGCACAACAATTTACTTAAGAATCAGCATTAATATTGATATGCATGAAAATACACTAAATACGCAATATTCGGGCTTTCACTACAATCATTTATATAGCTCAGAATCAATTTTAAATGAGACCATACGATTCTACACAGCAATGTACATAAGAATCATCATTAATCTTGATATGCATGAAAACACACTAAATGCGCAATATTCGGGCTTTCATTAGACTCATTTATATTGTTCAAAATCATTTTTAAATGAGACCATAAGATACTACACTCAGTTATATTGCTCAAAATCATTTTAAAATGAGCCCATAGGATTCTACACATAAATTTACATAAGAATCAGCATTAATCTTGATATGCATGAAAATACACTAAATGCGCAATTTTCGGATTTTTAGTACACTCATGTATATTGCTCAGAATAAATTTTAAATGAGACCATATGATTCTACACTTCAATTTACAGAAGAATCTGCATTAATCTTGATATGCATGAAAATACACTAAATGCGCAATTTTCGGACATTCAGTAGAATCATTTATATTGCTCAGAATAAATTTTAAATGAGACCATATGATTCTTCAAATCAATTAACATAAAAAATCAGCATTATTCTTGATATGCACGAAAATACATTAATGCGCAATTTTTGGACATTCAGTACACTCATTTATGTTGCTCAGAATCAATTTTAAATGAGACCATACAATTCTACACAATAATTAACATAAGAAGCAGCAGTAATATTGATATGCATGAAAATACACTAAATGCGCAATTTTCGTGCTTGCAGTACACCCATTTATGTTGCTCAGAATCAATTTTAAATGAGACCATATGATTCTACACATCAATTTACATAAGAATCAGCATTAATCTTGATATGCATGAAAATACACTAAATGAGCAATTTTCGGGTATTCACTACACTCATTTATATTGCTCAGAATCAATTTTAAATGAGACCATATGATTCTACACATCAATTTACATAAGAATCAGCATTAATCTAGATATGCATGAAAATACACTAAATGCGCAATATTCGGGCTTTCATTAGATTCATTTATATTGTTCAAAATCATTTTTAAATGAGACCATAAGATTCTACACATAAATTTACATAAGAATCAGCATTAATCGAGATATGCATGAAAATACACTAAATGCGCCATATTCGGGGTTTCAGTACCCTCATTTATATTGCTCAAAATCATTTTTAAATGAAACCATATAATTCTATGCAACAATTTACATAACAATCTGCATTAATCTTGATATGCATGAAAATACACTAAATGCGCAATTTTCGGACATTCAGTAGACTCATTTATATTGCTCAGAATAAATTTCAAATGAGACCATATGATTCTACACATCAATTTACATAAGAATCAGCATTAATGTTGATAGGCATGAAAATACACTAAATGCGCAATTTTCGGGCTTTCAGTACACTCATTTATATTGTTCAGAATCAATTTTAAATGAGACCATATGATTCTACACTTCAATTTACATAAGAATCAGCATTAATATTGATATGCATGAAAATACACTAAATGCGCAATTTTCGGGCTTTCACTACACTCATTAATATGGCTCAGAATCAATTTTAAATGAGCCCATATGATTCTACACATCAATTTACATAAGTATCAGCATTAATCTTGATATGCATGAAAATACACAAAATGCGCAATTTTCGGGCTTCGTAGACACTCATTTATCTTGCTCAGAATCAATTTTCAATGAGACCATGTGATTCTACACATCAATTTACATAAGAATCAGCATTAATGTTGATATGCATGATAATACACTAAATGCGCAATTTTCGGACATTCAGTAGACTCATTTATATAGCTCAGAATCAATTTTAAATGAGACCATATGATTCTACACTTCAATTTACATAAGAATCAGCATTAATGTTGATATGCATGAAAATACAAAAATGCGCAATTTTCGGGCTTTCATTAGACTCATTCATATTGTACAAAATCATTTTTAAATGAGACCATATGATTCTACACATCAATTTACATAAGAGTCTGCATTAATCTTGATATACATCAAAATACACTAAATGCGCAACTTAAGAATCTGCATTAATCTTATTAAGCATGAAAATACACTAAATGCGCAACATTCGGGCTTTCACTACACTCATTTATGTTGCTCAGAATGAATTTAAATGAGAACATACGATTCAACACATCAATTTACGTAAGAATCAGCATTAATCTTGATATGCAAGAAATACACTAAATGCACAATTTTCGGGCTTTCAGCCCACTCATTTATATTGCTCAGAATGAATTTTAAATGAGACCATATGATTATACACATCAATTTACGTAAGAATCTGCATTAATCTAGATATGCATGAAAATACACAAAATGCTCAATATTCGGGGTTTCACTACACTATTTTATATTGCTCAGAAACAATTTTAAATGAGACCATATGATTCTACATATCAATTTATATAAGAATCAGCATTAATCTTGATATGCATGAAAATACTCTAAATGCGCAATATTCGGGCTTTCACTACAATCATTTATATTGCTCAGAATCAATTTTAAATGAGACCATATGCTTCTTCACTTCAATTTACATAAGTATCAGCATTAATCTTGATATGCACGAAAATACACTAAGTGCTCAATTTTCGGTCTTTCAGTCCACTTATTTATATTGCTCAGAATCAATTTTAAATGAGATCCCATGGTTCTACAGTCCAATTTAAAGAGTCTGCATTAATCTTGATATGTATGAAAATACACTAAATCCCCATTTTTAGGGCTTTCAGTACACTAATTTATAGTGTTCAGAATCAATTTAAATGAGACCATACGATTCTACACAGCAATTTACGTAGGAATCAGCATTAATCTTGACATGCATGAGAATACACTAAATGCGCAATTTTACGGCTTTCAGTACACTCACATAAATTGCTCAGAATCAATTTTAAATGAGATCCCATGATTCTACAGTCCAATTTAAAGAGTCTGCATTAATCTTGATATGTATGAAAATACACTAAATGCGCAATTTTCGGATATCTAGTACACTCAGTTATATTGCTCAGAAGCAATTTTAAATGAGACTATATGCTTCTACCCATTAATTTACATAAGAATCTACATTAATCTTGATATGCATGAAAATACACTAAATGAGCAAGACTCGGGGTTTCACTACACTCATTTATATTGCTCAGAATCAATTTTAAATAAGATCATATGATTCTACTCAGCAATTTACGTAAGAATCAGCATTAATCTTGACATCCATAAAAATACACTAAATGCGCAATTTTCGGACATTCAGTACACTCATTTATATTGCTCAGAATCAATTTTAAATGAGATCCTATGATTCTTCACCTCAATTTACATAAGAGTCAGCCTTAATCTTGACATGCATGAAAATACACTAAATGAGCAATTTTCGGGCTTTCAAGTACACTCATTCATATCGCCCAAAATCAATTTTAAATGAAACCATATGATTCTACACATCAATTTACATAAGAATCAGCATTAATCTTGATATGCATGAAAATACACTAAATACGCAGTTTTTGGTCTTTCAGTACACTCATCTATATTGATCAGAATCAATTTACATAAGAATCAGCATTAATCTTGATATGCATGAAAATACAATAAATGCGCAGTTTTTGTTCTTTCAGTACACTCATTTATATTGATTAGAATCAATTTTAAATGAGACCATATGATTCTACACATCAATTTACATAAGAATCAGCATTAATCTTGATGTGCATGAAAATACACTAAATGCGGAATTTTCGGGCTTTCAGTACACTCATTTATATTGTTCAGAATCAATTTTAAATGAGAACATATGATTCTACACATCAAATTACATAAGAATCAGCATTAAATTTGATATGCATGAAAATACACTAAATGAGCAATTTTCGGGCTTTCAAGTACACTCATTCATATCGCTCAAAATCAATGTGAAATGAGACCATATGATTCTACACATCAATTTACATAAGAATCAGCATTAAATTTGATATGCATGAAAATACACTAAATGCGCAATTTTCGGGCTTTCAGTACACTCATTTATATTGCACAGAAATTATTTTTAAATGAGTACGTATGATTCTACACATCAATATACATAAGAATCTGCATTAATCTTGATATGCATGAAAATACACTAAATGCGCAGTTTTTGGTCTTTCAGTACACTCATTTATATTGATCAGAATCAATTTAAAATGAGACCATATGATTCTACACATCAATTTACATAAGAATCAGCATTAATCTTGATATGCATGAAAATACACTAAATGCGCAATTTTCGGACATTCAGTAGAATCATTTATATTGCTCAGAATAAATTTTAAATGAGACCATATGATTCTTCAAATCAATTAACATAAAAAATCAGCATTATTCTTGATATGCACGAAAATACATTAATGCGCAATTTTTGGACATTCAGTACACTCATTTATGTTGCTCAGAATCAATTTTAAATGAGACCATACAATTCTACACAATAATTAACATAAGAAGCAGCAGTAATATTGATATGCATGAAAATACACTAAATGCGCAATTTTCGTGCTTGCAGTACACCCATTTATGTTGCTCAGAATCAATTTTAAATGAGACCATATGATTCTACACATCAATTTACATAAGAATCAGCATTAATCTTGATATGCATGAAAATACACTAAATGAGCAATTTTCGGGTATTCACTACACTCATTTATATTGCTCAGAATCAATTTTAAATGAGACCATATGATTCTACACATCAATTTACATAAGAATCAGCATTAATCTAGATATGCATGAAAATACACTAAATGCGCAATATTCGGGCTTTCATTAGATTCATTTATATTGTTCAAAATCATTTTTAAATGAGACCATAAGATTCTACACATAAATTTACATAAGAATCAGCATTAATCGAGATATGCATGAAAATACACTAAATGCGCCATATTCGGGGTTTCAGTACCCTCATTTATATTGCTCAAAATCATTTTTAAATGAAACCATATAATTCTATGCAACAATTTACATAACAATCTGCATTAATCTTGATATGCATGAAAATACACTAAATGCGCAATTTTCGGACATTCAGTAGACTCATTTATATTGCTCAGAATAAATTTCAAATGAGACCATATGATTCTACACATCAATTTACATAAGAATCAGCATTAATGTTGATAGGCATGAAAATACACTAAATGCGCAATTTTCGGGCTTTCAGTACACTCATTTATATTGTTCAGAATCAATTTTAAATGAGACCATATGATTCTACACTTCAATTTACATAAGAATCAGCATTAATATTGATATGCATGAAAATACACTAAATGCGCAATTTTCGGGCTTTCACTACACTCATTAATATGGCTCAGAATCAATTTTAAATGAGCCCATATGATTCTACACATCAATTTACATAAGTATCAGCATTAATCTTGATATGCATGAAAATACACAAAATGCGCAATTTTCGGGCTTCGTAGACACTCATTTATCTTGCTCAGAATCAATTTTCAATGAGACCATGTGATTCTACACATCAATTTACATAAGAATCAGCATTAATGTTGATATGCATGATAATACACTAAATGCGCAATTTTCGGACATTCAGTAGACTCATTTATATAGCTCAGAATCAATTTTAAATGAGACCATATGATTCTACACTTCAATTTACATAAGAATCAGCATTAATGTTGATATGCATGAAAATACAAAAATGCGCAATTTTCGGGCTTTCATTAGACTCATTCATATTGTACAAAATCATTTTTAAATGAGACCATATGATTCTACACATCAATTTACATAAGAGTCTGCATTAATCTTGATATACATCAAAATACACTAAATGCGCAACTTAAGAATCTGCATTAATCTTATTAAGCATGAAAATACACTAAATGCGCAACATTCGGGCTTTCACTACACTCATTTATGTTGCTCAGAATGAATTTAAATGAGAACATACGATTCAACACATCAATTTACGTAAGAATCAGCATTAATCTTGATATGCAAGAAATACACTAAATGCACAATTTTCGGGCTTTCAGCCCACTCATTTATATTGCTCAGAATGAATTTTAAATGAGACCATATGATTATACACATCAATTTACGTAAGAATCTGCATTAATCTAGATATGCATGAAAATACACAAAATGCTCAATATTCGGGGTTTCACTACACTATTTTATATTGCTCAGAAACAATTTTAAATGAGACCATATGATTCTACATATCAATTTATATAAGAATCAGCATTAATCTTGATATGCATGAAAATACTCTAAATGCGCAATATTCGGGCTTTCACTACAATCATTTATATTGCTCAGAATCAATTTTAAATGAGACCATATGCTTCTTCACTTCAATTTACATAAGTATCAGCATTAATCTTGATATGCACGAAAATACACTAAGTGCTCAATTTTCGGTCTTTCAGTCCACTTATTTATATTGCTCAGAATCAATTTTAAATGAGATCCCATGGTTCTACAGTCCAATTTAAAGAGTCTGCATTAATCTTGATATGTATGAAAATACACTAAATCCCCATTTTTAGGGCTTTCAGTACACTAATTTATAGTGTTCAGAATCAATTTAAATGAGACCATACGATTCTACACAGCAATTTACGTAGGAATCAGCATTAATCTTGACATGCATGAGAATACACTAAATGCGCAATTTTACGGCTTTCAGTACACTCACATAAATTGCTCAGAATCAATTTTAAATGAGATCCCATGATTCTACAGTCCAATTTAAAGAGTCTGCATTAATCTTGATATGTATGAAAATACACTAAATGCGCAATTTTCGGATATCTAGTACACTCAGTTATATTGCTCAGAAGCAATTTTAAATGAGACTATATGCTTCTACCCATTAATTTACATAAGAATCTACATTAATCTTGATATGCATGAAAATACACTAAATGAGCAAGACTCGGGGTTTCACTACACTCATTTATATTGCTCAGAATCAATTTTAAATAAGATCATATGATTCTACTCAGCAATTTACGTAAGAATCAGCATTAATCTTGACATCCATAAAAATACACTAAATGCGCAATTTTCGGACATTCAGTACACTCATTTATATTGCTCAGAATCAATTTTAAATGAGATCCTATGATTCTTCACCTCAATTTACATAAGAGTCAGCCTTAATCTTGACATGCATGAAAATACACTAAATGAGCAATTTTCGGGCTTTCAAGTACACTCATTCATATCGCCCAAAATCAATTTTAAATGAAACCATATGATTCTACACATCAATTTACATAAGAATCAGCATTAATCTTGATATGCATGAAAATACACTAAATACGCAGTTTTTGGTCTTTCAGTACACTCATCTATATTGATCAGAATCAATTTACATAAGAATCAGCATTAATCTTGATATGCATGAAAATACAATAAATGCGCAGTTTTTGTTCTTTCAGTACACTCATTTATATTGATTAGAATCAATTTTAAATGAGACCATATGATTCTACACATCAATTTACATAAGAATCAGCATTAATCTTGATGTGCATGAAAATACACTAAATGCGGAATTTTCGGGCTTTCAGTACACTCATTTATATTGTTCAGAATCAATTTTAAATGAGAACATATGATTCTACACATCAAATTACATAAGAATCAGCATTAAATTTGATATGCATGAAAATACACTAAATGAGCAATTTTCGGGCTTTCAAGTACACTCATTCATATCGCTCAAAATCAATGTGAAATGAGACCATATGATTCTACACATCAATTTACATAAGAATCAGCATTAAATTTGATATGCATGAAAATACACTAAATGCGCAATTTTCGGGCTTTCAGTACACTCATTTATATTGCACAGAAATTATTTTTAAATGAGTACGTATGATTCTACACATCAATATACATAAGAATCTGCATTAATCTTGATATGCATGAAAATACACTAAATGCGCAGTTTTTGGTCTTTCAGTACACTCATTTATATTGATCAGAATCAATTTAAAATGAGACCATATGATTCTACACATCAATTTACATAAGAATCAGCATTAATCTTGATATGCATGAAAATACACTAAATGCGCAATTTTCGGGCTTTCATTACACTCATTTATATTGTTCAGAATCAATTTTAAATGAGACCATATGATTCTACACATCAATTTACATAAGATTCTGCATTAAACATGATATGCATGAAAATACACTAAATGCGCAATTTTTGGGCTTTCAGTACACTCATTTATATCGCTCAAAATCAATGTAAAATGAGACCATATGATTCTACACATCAATATACATAAGAATCAGCATTAATCTTGATATGCATGAAAATGCACTAAATGCGCAGTTTTCGGGCTTTCAGTACACTCATTTATATTGCTCAGAATCAATTTTAAATGAGACCATATGATTCTACACATCAATTTACATAAGAATCAGCATTAATCTTGATATGCATGAAAATACACTAAATGCGCAATTTTCGGGCTTTCAGCACATTCATTTATATTGCTCAGAATCAATTTTAACTGAGAACATATTATTCTATACATCAATTTACATAAGAATCAGCATTAATCTTGATATGCATGAAAATATACAAAATGCGCAAATTTCGGGCTATCATTACACTCATTTATATTGCTCAGAATCAATTTTAAATGAGACCGTAAGATTCTACACATCAATTTACATAAGAATCTGCATTAATCTTGATGTGCATGAAAATACACTAAAAGCGCAATTTTCGGGCTTTCAGTACACTCATTTATATTGCTCAGAATCAATTTTAAATGAGACCATATGATACTACACATCAATTTACATAAGAATCAGCATTAATCTTGATATGCATGAAAATACACTAAATGCGCAGTTTTTGGACTTTCAGTACACTCATTGATATTGATCAGAATCAATTTAAAATGAGACCATATGATTCTACACATCAATTTACATAAGAATCAGCATTAATCTTGATATGCAAGAAAATACACTAAATGCGCAATATTCGGGCTTTCATTACACTCATTTATATTGTTCAGAAACAATTTTAAATGAGACCATATGATTCTACACATCAATTTACATAAGATTCAGCATTAAACATGATATGCATGAAAGTACACTAAATGCGCAATTTTCGGGCTATCAGTACACTCATTTATATCGCTCAAAATCAATGTAAAATGAGACCATATGATTCTACACATCAATTTACAAAAGAATCAGCATTAATCTTGATATGCATGAAAATGCACTAAATGCGCAGTTTTCGGGCTTTCAGTACACTCATTTATATTGCTCAGAATCAATTTTAAATGAGACCATATGATTCTACACATCAATTTACATAAGAATCAGCATTAATCTTGATATGCATGAAAATACACCAAATGAGCAATTTTCGGGCTTTCAGCACATTCATTTATATTGCACAGAATCAATTTTAACTGAGACCATATTATTCTATACATCAATTTACATAAGAATCAGCATTAATCTTGATATGCTTGAAAATGCACTAAATGCGCAGTTTTCGGGCTTTCAGTACACTCATTCATATTGCTCAGAATCAATTTTAACTGAGACCATATTATTCTATACATCAATTTACATAAGAATCAGCATTAATCTTGATATGCATGAAAATATACAAAATGCGCAAATTTCGGGCTTTCAGTACACTCATTTATATTGCTCAGAATCAATTTTAAATGAGACCGTATGATTCTACACATCAATTTACATAAGAATCTGCATTAATCTTGATGTGCATGAAAATACACTAAAAGCGTAATTTTCGGGCTTTCAGTACACTCATTTATATTGCTCAGAATCAATTTTTAATGAGACCATAAGATACTACACATCAATTTACATAAGAATCAGCATTAATCTTGATATGCATGAAAATACACTAAATGCGCAGTTTTTGGTCTTTCATTACACTCATTTATATTGTTCAGAATCAATTTTAAATGAGACCATATGATTCGACACATCAATTTACATAAGAATCAGCATTAAATTTGATATGCATGAAAATACACTAAATGAGCAATTTTCGGGCTTTCAAGTACACTCATTTATATCGCTCAAAATCAATGTGAAATGAGACCATATGATTCTACACATCAATTTACATAAGAATCAGCATTAATCTTGATATGCATGAAAATACACTAAATGCGCAATTTTCGGGTTTCAGTCCACTCATTTATATTGCTCAGAATCAATTTTAAATGAGACCATATGATTCTACACATCAATTTACATAAGAATCAGCATTAATCTTGATGTGCATGAAAATACACTAAATGCGCAATTTTCGGGCTTTCAGTACACTCATTTATATTGCTCAGAATCAATTTTAAATGAGACCATATGATTCTACACATCAATTTACATAAGAATCAGCATTAATCTTGATATGCATGAAAATACACTAAATGCGCAATTTTCGGGCTTTCAGTACAATCATTTATATTGCTCAGAATCAAATTTAAATGAAACCATATGATTCTACTCATCAATTTACATAAGAATCAGCATTAATCTTGATATGCATGAAAATACACTAAATGCGCAATTTTCGGGCTTTCATTACACTCATTTATATTGTTCAGAATCAATTTGAAATGAGACCATATGATTCTACACATCAATTTACATAAGATTCAGCATTAAACATGATATGCATGAAAATACACTAAATGCGCAATTTTCGGGCTTTCAGTACACTCGTTTATATTGCACAGAAATTATTTTTAAATGAGTACGTATGATTCTACACATCAATATACATAAGAATCTGCATTAATCTTGATATGCATGAAAATACATTAAATGCGCAGTTTTTGGTCTTTCAGTACACTCATTTATATTGCTCAGAATCAATTTTAAATGAGACCATATGATTCTACACATCAATTTACATAAGAATCAGCATTAATCTTGATGTGCATGAAAATACACTAAATGCGCAATTTTCGGGCTTTCAGTACACTCATTTATATTGCTCAGAATCAATTTTAAATGAGACCATATGATTCTACACATCAATTTACATAAGAATCAGCATTAATCATGATATGCATGAAAATACACTAAATGCGCAATTTTCGGGCTTTCAGTACAATCATTTATATTGCTCAGAATCAAATTTAAATGAAACCATATGATTCTACTCATCAATTTACATAAGAATCAGCATTAATCTTGATATGCATGAAAATACACTAAATGCGCAATTTTCGGGCTTTCATTACACTCATTTATATTGTTCAGAATCAATTTTAAATGAGACCATATGATTCTACACATCAATTTACATAAGATTCAGCATTAAACATGATATGCATGAAAATACACTAAATGCGCAATTTTCGGGCTTTCAGTACACTCGTTTATATTGCACAGAAATTATTTTTAAATGAGTAGGTATGATTCTACACATCAATATACATAAGAATGTGCATTAATCTTGATATGCATGAAAACACACTAAATGCGCAGTTTTTGGTCTTTCAGTACACTCATTTATATTGATCAGAATCAATTTAAAATGAGACCATATGATTCTACACATCAATTTACATAAGAATCAGCATTAATCTTGATATGCATGAAAATACACTAAATGCGCAATTTTCGGGCTTACATTACACTCATTTATATTGTTCAGAATCAATTTTAAATAAGACCATATGATTCTACACATCAATTTACATAAGATTCAGCATTAAACATGATATGCATGAAAATACACTAAATGAGCAATTTTCGGGCTTTCAGTACACTCATTTATATCGCTCAAAATCAATGTAAAATGAGACCATATGATTCTACACATCAATTTACATAAGAATCAGCATTAATCTTGATATGCATGAAAATACACTAAATGCGCAGTTTTCGAGATTTCAGTACACTCATTTATATTGCTCAGAATCAATTTTAAATGAGACCATATGATTCTACACATCAATTTACATAAGAATCAGCATTAATCTTGATATGCATGAAAATACACTAAATGCGCAATTTTCGGGCTTTCAGTACACTCATTTATATTGCTCAGAATCAATTTCAAATGATACCATATGATTCTACACATCAATTTACATAAGAATCAGCATTAATCTTGATATGCATGAAAATACACTAAATGCGCAATTTTCGGGTTTCAGGACACTCATTTATATTGCTCAGAATAAATTTAAAATGAGACCATATGATTCTACAGATCTATTTACACAAGAATCATTATTAATCTTGATATGCATGAAAATATAAATGTGTGTACTGAAAGCCCGAAAATTGCGCATTTAGTGTATTTTCATGCATATCAAGATTAATGCTGATTCTTATGTAATTTGATGTGTAGAATCATATGGTCTCATTTAAAATTGATTCTGATCAACATAAATGTGTGTACTGAAAAACCAAAAACTGCGTATTTAGTGTATTTTCATGCATATCAAGATTAATGCTGATTCTTTTGTAAATTGATGTGTAGAATCATATGGTCTCATTTAAAATTGATTCTGATCAATATAAATGAGTGTACTGAAAGCCCGAAAATTGCGCATTTAGTGTATTTTCATGCATATCAAGATTAATGCTGATTCTTATGTCAATTGATGTGTAGAATCATATGGTCTCATTTAAAATTTATTCTGATGAATATAAATGACTGTACTGAAAGACCAAAAACTGCGCATTTAGTGTATTTTCATGCATATCAAGATTAATGCTGATTCTTATGTAAATTGATGTGTAGAATCATATGGTCTCATTTAAAATTGTTTCTGATCAATATAAATGACTGTACTGAAAGACAAAAACTGCACATTTAGTGTATTTTCATGCATATCAAGATTAATGCTGATTCTTATGTAAATTGATGTGTAGAATCATATGGTTTCATTTAAAAATGATTCTGAGCAATATAAATGAGTGTACTGAAAGCCCGAAAATTGCGCATTTAGTGTATTTTCATGCATATCAATATTAATGCTGATTCTTATGTAAATTGATGTGTAGAATCATATGGTCTCATTAAAATTAATTCTGATCAATATAAATGAGTGTACTGCAAGACAAAAAGATTCTACACATCAATTTACATAAGAATCAGCATTAATCTTGATAAGCATGAAAATACACTAAATGCCAAATTTTCGGGCTTTCAGTACACTCATTATATTGCTCGGAATCAATTTTAATTGAGACCATATGATTCTACAGATGAATTTACATCAGAATCAGCATTAATCTTGATATTCATGAAAATACACTAAATGCGCAAAATTCGGACTTTCAGTACACTCATTTATATTGCTCAGAATGAATTTTAAAGGAAACCATATTATTCTACACATCAATTTACATAAGAATCAGCATTAATCTTGATATGCATGAAAATGCACTAAATGCGCAATTTTCGGGACTTTCAGTACACTCATTTTATTGCCCAGAATCAATTTTAAATGAGACCGTATGATTCGACATATCAATTTACATAAGAATCAGCATTAATCTTGATATGCATGAAAATACACTAAATTCGCAATTTTCTGGCTTTCAGCACACTCATTCATATTGGCCAGAATCAATTTTAAATGAAACCATATGATTCTACACATCAATTTACATAAGAATCAGCATTAATCTTGATATGCTGAAAATACTCTAAATGCGCAGTTTTTGGTCTTTCAGTACAGTCATTTATATTGATCAGAATCACTTTTAAATGAGACCATATGATTCTACATATCAATTTACATAAGAATCAGCATTAATCTTGATATGCATGAAAATACACTAAATGCCCAAGTTTCGGGCTTTCAGTACACTCATTTATATTGCTCGGAATCAATTTTAAATGAAACCATATGATTCTACACATCAATTTACATAAGAATCAGCATTAATCTTGATATGCATGAAAATGCACTAAATGCGCAATTTTCGGGCTTTCAGTACACTCATTTATATTGCTCAGAATCAATTTTAAATGAAACCATATGATTCTACACATCAATTTACATAAGAATCTGCATTAAACTTGATATGCATGAAAATACACTAAATGCGCAATTTTCGGGCTTTCAAGTACACTCATTTATATCGCTCAAAATCAAGGTGAAATGAGACCATATGATTCTACACATCAATTTACATAAGAATCAGCATTAATCTTGATATGCATGAAAATACACTAAATGCGCAATTTTCGGGTTTCAGTCCACTCATTTATATTGCTCAGAATCAATTTTAAATGAGACCATATGATTCTACACATCAATGTACATAAGAATCAACATTAATCTTGATATGCATGAAAATACACTAAATGCGCAATTTTCGGGCTTTCAGTACACTCATTTATATTGCTCAGAATCAATTTTAAATGAGACCGTATGATTCTACACATCAATTTACATAAGAATCAGCATGAACCTTGATATGCATGAAAATACACTAAATGCGCAGTTTTTGGTCTTTCAGTACAGTCATTTATACTGATAAGAATCAATTTTAAATGAAACCATATGATTCTACACATCAATGTACATAAGAATCAGCAGTAATCTTGATATGCATGAAAATACACTAAATGCGCAATTTACGGGCTTTCAGTACACTCATTTATATTGCTCAGAATCAATTTTAAATGAAACCATATGATTCTACACATCTATTTACATAAGAATCAGCATTAATCTTGATATGCATGAAAATACACTAAATGCGCCATTTTCGGGCTTTCAGTACACTCATTTATATTGCTCAGAATCAATTTTAAATGAGACCGTATGATTCTACACATCAATTTACATAAGAGTCAGCATTAATCTTGATATGCGTGAAAATACAATAAATGCGCAGTTTTTGTTCTTTCAGTACACTCATTTATATTGATTAGAATCAATTTTAAATGAGACCATATGATTCTACACATCAATTTACATAAGAATCAGCAGTAATCTTGATGTGCATGAAAATACACTAAATGCGCAATTTTCGGGCTTTCAGTACACTCATTTATATTGCTCAGAATCAATTTTAAATGAGAGCATATGATTCTGCACATCAATTTACATAAGAATCAGCATTAATCTTGATATGCATGAAAATACACTAAATGCGCAATTTTCGGGCTTTCAGTACAATCATTTATATTGCACAGAAATTAATTTTATATGAGTACGTATCATTCTACACATCAATATACATAAGAATCTGCATTAATCTTGATATGCATGAAAATACACTAAATGCGCAGTTTTTGGTCTTTCAGTACACTCATTTATATTGATCAGAATCAATTTAAAATGAGACCATATGATTCTACACATCAATTTACATAAGTATCAGCATTAATCTTGATATGCATGAAAATACACTAAATGCGCAATTTTCGGCCTTTCAGTACACTCATTTATATTGCTCAGAATCAATTTTAAATGAGACCATATGATTCTACACACCAATTTACATAAGAATCAGCATTAATCTTGATATGCATGAAAATACAATAAATGCGCAATTTTCAGGCTTTCAGTACACTCATTTATATTGCTCAGAATCAATTTCAAATGAAACCATATGATTCTACACATCAATTTACATAAGAATCAGCATTAATCTTGATACGCATGAAAATACACTAAATGCGCAATATTCGGGCTTTCAGTACACTCATTTATATTGCTCAGAATCAATTTGAAATGAGACCGTATGATTCTACACATCAATTTACATAAGAATCAGCATTAATCTTGATATGCATGAAAATACACTAAATACGCAGGTTTTGGTCTTTCAGTACAGTCATTTATATTGATCAGAATCAATTTTAAATGAGACCATATGATTCTACACATCAATTTACATAAGAATCAGCATTAATCTTGATATGTATGAAAATACACTAAATGCGCAATTTTCGGGCTTTCAGTACACTCATTTATATTGCTCAGAATCAATTTTAAATGAAACCGTATGATTCTACACAACAATTTACAAAGAATCAGCATTAATTTGATGTGCATGAAAATACACTAAATGCGCAATATTCGGCCTTTCAGCACACTCATTTATATTGCTCAAAATCAAATCTAAATGAGACCGTATGATTCTGCACATCAATTTACATAAGAATCAGCATTAATCTTGATATGCATGAAAATACACTAAATGCGCAGTTTTTGGTCTTTCAGTACAGTCATGTATATTGATCAGAAGACATTTTAAATGAGACCATATGATTCTACACATCAATTTACATAAGAATCAGCATTAATCTTGATATGCATGAAAATACACTAAATACGCAGTTTTTGGTCTTTCAGTACACACATTTATATTTTCATGCATATCAAGATTAATACTGATTCTTATGTAAATCGATGTGTAGAATCATATGGTCTCATTTAAAATTGATTCTTAGCAATATAAATGAGTGTCCTGAAACCCGAAAATGGCGCATTTAGTGTATTTTCATCCATATCAAGATTAATGCTGATTCTTATGTAAATTGATGTGTGGAATCATATGGTCTCATTTCACATTGATTTTGAGCGATATAAATGAGTGTACTTGAAAGCCCGAAAATTGCGCATTTAGTGTATTTTCATGCATATCAAGATTAATGCTGATTCTTATGTATATTGATGTGTAGAATCATATGGTCTCATTTAAAATTGATTCTGATCAACATAAATGTGTGTACTGAAAGACCAAAAACTGCGTATTTAGTGTATTTTCATGCATATCAAGATTAATGCTGATTCTTATGTAAATTGATGTGTAGAATCATATGGTCTCATTTAAAATTGATTCTGATCAATATAAATGACTGTACTGAAAGACCAAAAACTGCGCATTTAGTGTATTTTCATGCATATCAAGATCCAATGCTGATTCTTATGTAAATTGATGTGTAGAATCATACGGTCTCATTTAAAATTGATTCTGAGCAATATAAATGAGTGTACTGAAAGCCCGAAACTTCGCATTGAGTGTATTTTCATGCATATCAAGATTAATGCTGATTCTTATGTAAATTGATGTGTAGAATCATATGGTCTCATATAAAATTTATTCTGATCAATATAAATGAATGTACTGAAAGACCAAAAACTAAGCATTTAATGTATTTTCATGCATATCAAGATTAATGCTGATTCTTATGTAAATTGATGTGTAGAATCATACGGTCTCATTTAAAATTGATTCTGAGCAATATAAATGAGTGTACTGAAAGCCCCATAATTGCGTATTTAGTGTATTTTCATGCAAAGCAAGATTAATGCAGATTCTTATGTAAATTGATGTGTAGAATCATATGGTTTCATTTAAAATTGATTCTGAGCAATATAAAAGAGTGTACTGAATGCCCGAAAATTGCGCATTTAGTGTATTTGCACGCATATCAAGATTAATGCTGATTCTTATGTAAATTGATGTGTAGAATCATATGGTCTCATTTAAAATTGATTCTGAACAATATAAATGAGTGTAATGAAAGCCCGAAAATTGCGCATTTAGTGTATTTTCATGCATATCAAGATTAATGCTGATTCTTATGTAAATTGATGTGTAGAATCATATGGTCTCATTTAAAATTTATTCTGTGCAATATAAATGAGTGTACTGAAAGCCCGAAAATTGCGCATTTAGTGTATTTTCATGCACATCAAGATTAATGCTGATTCTTATGTAAATTGATGTGTAGAATCATATGGTTTCATTTAAAATTGATTCTGAGCAATATAAATGAGTGTACTGAAAGCCCGAAAATTGCGCATTTAGTGTATTTTCATGCATATCAAGATTAATGTTGATTCTTATGTAAATTGATGTGTAGAATCATAAGGTCTCATTTAAAATTGATTATGATCAATATAAACGAGTGTACTGAATGATCAAAAACTGCGCATTTAGTGTATTTTCATGCATATCCAGATTAATGCTGATTCTTATGTAAATTGATGTGTAGAATCATACGGTCTCATTTAAAATTTATTCTGAGCAATATAAATGGGTGTACTGATTGCCCGAAAATTGCGCATTTAGTGTATTTTCATGCATATCAAGATTAATGCTGATTCTTATGTAAATTGATGTGTAGAATCATTTGGTTTCATTTGAAATTGATTCTAGGCAATATAAATGAGTGTACTGAATGCCCGAAAATTGCGCATTTAGTGTATTTTCATGCATATCAAGATTAATGCTGCTTCTTATGTAAATTGATGTGTAGAATTATATGGTCTCATTTTACATTGATTTTGAGCGATATAAATGAGTGTACTGAAAGCCCGAAAATTGCGCATTTAGTGTATTTTCATGCATATCATGTTTAATGCTGATTCTTATGTAAATTGAAGTGTAGAATCATATGGTCTCATTTAAAATTGATTCTGAACAATATAAATGAGTGTAATGAAAGCCCGAAAATTGCGCATTTAGTGAATTTTCATGCATATCAAGATTAATGCTGATTCTTATGTAAACTGATGTGTAGAATCATATGGTCTCATTTTCAATTGATTCTGATCAATATAAATGACTGTACTGAAAGACCAAAAACTGCGCATTTAGTGTATTTTCATGCATATCAAGATTAATGCTGATTCTTATGTATATTGATGTGTAGAATTATACGTACTCATTTAAAATTAATTTCTGTGCAATATAAATGAGTGTACTGAAAGCCCGAAAATTGCGCATTTAGTGTATTTTCATGCATATCAAGATTAATGCTGATTCTTATGTAAATTTATGAGTAGAATCATATGGTTTCATTTAAAATTGATTCTGAGCAATATAAATGATTGTACTGAAAGCCCGAAAATTGCGCATTTAGTGTGTTTTCATGCATATCAAGATTAATGCTGATTCTTATGTAAATTGATGTGTAGAATCATATGGTCTCATTTAAATTTGATTCTGAGCAATATAAATGAGTGTACTGAAAACCCGAAAATTGCGCATTTAGTGTATTTTCATGCACATCAAGATTAATGCAGGATTCTTATAGTAAATTGATGTGTAGAATCATATGGTCTCATTTAAAATTGATTCTAATCAATATAAATGAGTGTACTGAAAGAACAAAAACTGCGCATTTATTGTATTTTCATGCATATCAAGATTAATGCTGATTCTTATGTAAATTGATGTGTAGAATCATACGGTCTCATTTAAAATTGATTCTGAGCAATATAAATGAGTGTACTGAAAGCCCGAAAATTGCGCATTGAGTGTATTTTCATGCATATCAATATTAATGCTGATTCTTATGTAAATTGATGTGTAGAATCATATGCTCTCATTCAAAATTGATTCTGAGCAATATAAATGAACGTACTGAATGCCCGAATATTGCGCGTTTAGAGTATTTTCATGCATATCAAGATTAAAGCTGACTCTTATGTAAATTGATGTGTAGAATCATATGGTCTCATTTAAAATTGATTCTGATCAATATAGATGAGTGTACTGAAAGACCAAAAACTGCGTGTTTAGTGTATTTTCATGCATATCAAGATTAATGCTGATTCCCATGTAAGTTGATGTGTAGAATCATATGGTTTCATTTAAAATTGATTCTGAGCAATATAAATGAGTGTACTGAAAGCCCGAAAATTGCGCATTTAGTGTATTTTCATGCATATCAAGATTAATGCTGATTCTTATGTAAATTGATTTGTAGAATTATATGGTCTCATTTAAAATTGATTCTGAGCAATATAAATGAGTGGATTGAAACCCGAAAATTGCGCATGTAGTGTATTTTCAAGCATATCAAGATTAATGCTGATTTTTATGTAAATTGATGTGTAGAATCATATGGTCTCATTTCACATTGATTTTGAGCGATATAAATGAGAGTACTTGAAAGCCCGAAAATTGCTCATTTAGTGTATTTTCATGCATATCAAACTTAATGCTGCTTCTTATGTAAATTGATGTGTAGAATCATATGGTCTCATTTAAAATTGATTCTGAACAATATAAATGAGTGTAATGAAAGCCCGAAAATTCCGCATTTAGTGTATTTTCATGCATATCAAGATTAATGCTGATTATCATGTAAATTGATGTGTAGAATCATATGGTCTCATTTAAAATTGATTCTGAGCAATATAAATGAGTGTACTGAAAGCCCGAAAATTGCGCTTTAATGTATTTTCATGCACATCAAGATTAATGCAGATTCTTATGTAAATTGATGTGTAGAATCATACGGTCTCATTTAAAATTGATTCTGAGCAATATAAATGAGTGTTCTTAAAGCCAGAAATTTGCGCATTTTTTATATTTTCATGCATATCAAGATTAATGCTGATTCTTATGTAAATTGATGTATAGAATAATATGGTC
Source organism: Ascarosepion bandense (assembly GCA_037127315.1). Lineage (NCBI taxonomy): Eukaryota > Metazoa > Mollusca > Cephalopoda > Sepiida > Sepiidae > Ascarosepion > Ascarosepion bandense. Next base: position 67,564 of record JBBBDQ010025157.1, on the reverse strand, counting down.
TCAGTTAAAATTGATTCTGAGCAATATAAATGAGTGTACTGAAAGCCCGAAAACTGCGCATTTAGTGCATTTTCATGCATATCAAGATTAATGTTGATTCTTATGTAAATTGATGTGTAGAATCATATGGTCTCATTTGAAATTGATTCTGAACAATTTAAATGAGTGTACTGAAAGCCCGAAAATTGCGCATTTAGTGTATTTTCATGCATATCAAGATTAATACTGATTCTTATATAAATTGGTGTGTAGAATCATATGGTCTCATTTTTAATTAATTCTGATACATATAAATGAGTGTACTGAAAGACCAAAAACTGCGCATTTAGTGTATTTTCATGCATATCAAGATTAATGCAGATTCTTATGTAAATTCATGTGTAGAATCATACGGTCTCGTTTAAAATTGATTCTGAGCAATATAAATGAGTGTACTGAAAGCCCGAAAATTGCGCATTTAGTGTATTTTCATGCATATCAAGATTAATGCTGATTCTTATGTAAATGGAGTAGTAGAATCATATGGTCTCATTTAAAATTGATTTTGAGCAATATAAATGAATGTGCTGAAAGCCCGAATATTGCGCATTTAGTGTATTTTCATGCACATCAAGATTAATGCTGATTCTTATGTAAATTGATGTGTAGAATCATACGGTCTCATTTGAAATTGATTCTGAGCAATATAAATGAGTGTACTGAAAACCCGAAAATTGCGCATTTAGTGTATTTTCATGCATATCAAGATTAATGCTGATTCTTATGTAAATTTATGTGTAGAATCATACGGTCTCATTTAAAATTGATTCTGAGCAATATAAATGAGTGTACTGAAAGCCCGAAAACTGCGCATTTAGTGTATTTCAATGCACATCAAGATTAATGCTGATTCTTATGTAAATTGATGTGTAGAATCATACGGTCTCTTTTAAAATTGATTCTGAGCAATATAAATGAGTGTACTGAAAGCCCGAAAATTGCGCATTTAGTGTATTTTCATGCATATCAAGATTAATGCTAATTCTTATGTAAATTGATGTGTAGAATCATATGGTCTCATTTAAAATTGATTCTGATCAACATAAATGTGTGTACTGAAAGACCAAAACTGCGTATTTAATGTATTTTCATGCATATCAAGATTAATGCTGATTCTTATGTAAATTGATGTGTATAATCATACGGTCTCATTTAAAATTGATTCTGAGCAATATAAATGAGTGTACTGAAAGACCGAAAATTGCGCATTTAGTGTATTTTCATGCATATCAAGATTAATGCTGATTCGTATGTAAATTGATCTGTAGAATCATATGGTATCATTTAAAATTGATTCTGATCAATATAAATGAGTGTACTGAATGATCAAAAACTGCGCATTTAGTGTATTTTCATGCATATCAAGATTAATGCTGATTCTTATGTAAATTGATGTGTAGAATCATACGGTCTCATTGAAAATTTATTCTGAGCAATATAAATGAGTGTACTGATAGCCCGAAAATTGCGCATTTAGTGTATTTTCATGCATATCAAGATTAATGCTGATTCTTATGTAAATTGATGTATAGAATCATATGGTTTCATTTGAAATTTATTCTGATCAATATAAATGAGTGTACTGAAAGGCCAAAAACTGCGCATTTAGTGTATTTTCATGCATATCTAGATTAATGTTGATTTTTATGTAAATTGATGTGTAGAATCATACGGTCTCATTTAAATTGATTCTGATCAATACAAATGAGTGTACTGAAAGATCAAAAACTGCGCATTTAGTGTATTTTCATGCATATCAAGATTAATGCTGATTCTTATGTAAATTGATGTGTAGAATCATACGGTATCATTTAAAATTGATTCTGAGCAATATAAATGAGTGTACTGAAAGCCCGAAAATTGCGCATTTAGTGTATTTTCATGCATATCAAGATTAATGCTGATTCTTATGTAAATTGATGTGTAGAATCATATGGTCTCATTTCACATTGATTTTGAGCGATATAAATGAGGTTACTTGAAATCCAGAAAATTGCGCATTTAGTGTATTCTCATGCATATCAAGTTTAATTCTGATTCTTATGTAAATTGAAGTGTAGAATCATATGGTCTCATTTAAAATTGATTCTGAACAATATAAATGAGTGTAATGAAAGCCCGAATATTGCGCATTTAGTGTATTTTCATGCATATCAAGATTAATGCTGATTCTTATGTAAATTGATGTGTAGAATCATATGGTTTCATTTAAAATTGATTCTGAGCAATATAAATGAATGTGCTGAAAGCCCGAATATTGCGCATTTAGTGTATTTTCATGCACATCAAGATTAATGCTGATTCTTATGTAAATTGATGTGTAGAATTATACGGTCTCATTTAAAATTGATTCTGAGCAATATAAATGAGTGTACTGAAAGCCCGAAAATTGCGCATTTAGTGTATTTTCATGCATATCAAGATTAATGCAGATTCTTATTTAAATTGATGTGTAGAATCATATGGTCTCATTTAAAATTGATTCTGATCAACATAAATGTGTGTACTGAAAGACCAATATCTGCGTATTTAGTGTATTTCATGCATATCAAGATTAATGCTGATTCTTATGTAAATTGATGTGTAGAATCATATGGTTTCATTTAAAATTGATTCTGAGCAATATAAATGAGTGTACTGAAAGCCCGAAAATTGCGCATTTAGTGTATTTTCATGCATATCATGATTAATGCTGATTCTTATGTAAATTGATGTGTAGAATCATATGGTCTCATTTAAAATTGATTCTGAGCAATATAAATGAGTGTACTGAAAGCCCGAATATTGCGCATTTAGTGTATTTTCATGCACATCAAGATTAATGCTGATTCTTATGTAAATTGATGTGTAGAATCATACGGTCTCATTTGAAATTGATTCTGAGCAATATAAATGAGTGTACTGAAAACCCGAAAATTGCGCATTTAGTGTATTTTCATGCATATCAAGATTAATGCTGATTCTTATGTAAATTTATGTGTAGAATCATACGGTCTCATTTAAAATTGATTCTGAGCAATATAAATGAGTGTACTGAAAGCCCGAAAACTGCGCATTTAGTGTATTTCAATGCACATCAAGATTAATGCTGATTCTTATGTAAATTGATGTGTAGAATCATACGGTCTCTTTTAAAATTGATTCTGAGCAATATAAATGAGTGTACTGAAAGCCCGAAAATTGCGCATTTAGTGTATTTTCATGCATATCAAGATTAATGCTGATTCGTATGTAAATTGATGTATAGAATCATATGGTTTCATTTGAAATTTATTCTGATCAATATAAATGAGTGTACTGAAAGGCCAAAAACTGCGCATTTAGTGTATTTTCATGCATATCTAGATTAATGTTGATTTTTATGTAAATTGATGTGTAGAATCATACGGTCTCATTTAAATTGATTCTGATCAATACAAATGAGTGTACTGAAAGATCAAAAACTGCGCATTTAGTGTATTTTCATGCATATCAAGATTAATGCTGATTCTTATGTAAATTGATGTGTAGAATCATACGGTATCATTTAAAATTGATTCTGAGCAATATAAATGAGTGTACTGAAAGCCCGAAAATTGCGCATTTAGTGTATTTTCATGCATATCAAGATTAATGCTGATTCTTATGTAAATTGATGTGTAGAATCATATGGTCTCATTTCACATTGATTTTGAGCGATATAAATGAGGTTACTTGAAATCCAGAAAATTGCGCATTTAGTGTATTCTCATGCATATCAAGTTTAATTCTGATTCTTATGTAAATTGAAGTGTAGAATCATATGGTCTCATTTAAAATTGATTCTGAACAATATAAATGAGTGTAATGAAAGCCCGAATATTGCGCATTTAGTGTATTTTCATGCATATCAAGATTGATGCTGATTCTTATGTAAATTGATGTGTAGAATCATATGGTTTCATTTAAAATTGATTCTGAGCAATATAAATGAATGTACTGAAAGCCCGAAAATTGCGCATTTAGTGTATTTTCATGCATATCAAGATTAATGCTGATTCTTATGTAAATCGATGAGTAGAATCATATGGTCTCATTTGAAATTGATTTTGAGCAATATAAATGAGTGTGCTGAAAGCCCGAATATTGCGCATTTAGTGTATTTTCATGCACATCAAGATTAATGCTGATTCTTATGTAAATTGATGTGTAGAATTATACGGTCTCATTTAAAATTGATTCTGAGCAATATAAATGAGTGTACTGAAAGCCCGAAAATTGCGCATTTAGTGTATTTTCATGCATATCAAGATTAATGCAGATTCTTATTTAAATTGATGTGTAGAATCATATGGTCTCATTTAAAATTGATTCTGATCAACATAAATGTGTGTACTGAAAGACCAATATCTGCGTATTTAGTGTATTTCATGCATATCAAGATTAATGCTGATTCTTATGTAAATTGATGTGTAGAATCATATGGTTTCATTTAAAATTGATTCTGAGCAATATAAATGAGTGTACTGAAAGCCCGAAAATTGCGCATTTAGTGTATTTTCATGCATATCATGATTAATGCTGATTCTTATGTAAATTGATGTGTAGAATCATATGGTCTCATTTAAAATTGATTCTGAGCAATATAAATGAGTGTACTGAAAGCCCGAAAATTGCGCATTAATGTATTTTCATGCATACCAAGATTAATGCTGATTCTTATGTAAATTGATGTGTAGAATCATATGGTCTCATTTAAAATTGATTCTGAGCAATATAAATGACTGTTCTGCAAGACCAAAAACTGCGCATTTAGTGTATTTTCATGCATATCAAGATTAATGCTGATTCTTATGTAAATTGATGTGTATAATCATACGGTCTCATTTAAATTGATTCTGATCAATACAAATGAGTGAACTGAAAGATGAAAAACTGCGCATTTAGTGTATTTTCATGCATATCAAGATTAATGCTGATTCTTATGTAAATTGATGTGTAGAATCATACGGTCTCATTTAAAATTGATTCTGAGCAATATAAATGAGTGTAATGAAAGCCCGAATATTGCGCATTTAGTGTATTTTCATGCATATCAAGATTAATGCTGATTCATATGTAAATTGATGTGTAGAATCATATGGTTTCATTTAAAATTGATTCTGAGCAATATAAATGAATGTACTGAAAGCCCGAAAATTGCGCATTTAGTGTATTTTCATGCATGTCAAGATTAATGCTGATTCTTATGTAAATCGATGAGTAGAATCATATGGTTTCATTTAAAATTGATTCTGAGCAATATAAATGAATGTACTGAAAGCCCGAAAATTGCGCATTTAGTGTATTTTCATGCATGTCAAGATTAATGCTGATTCTTATGTAAATCGATCAGTAGAATCATATGGTTTCATTTAAAATTGATTCTGAGCAATATAAATGAGTGTACTGAAAGCCCGAAAATTGCGCATTTAGTGTATTTTCATGCATATCAAGATTAATGCTGATTCTTATGTAAATTGATGTGTAGAATCACATGGTATCATTTAAAATTATTTCTGATCAATATAAATGAGTGTACTGAATGATCAAAAACTGCGCATTTAGTGAATTTTCATGCATATCAAGATTAATGCTGATTCTTATGTAAATTGATGTGTAGAATCATATGGTCTCATTTCGCATTGATTTTGAGCGATATAAATGAGGTTACTTGAAAGCCAGAAAATTGCGCATTTAGTGTATTTTCCTGCATATCAAGTTTAATTCTGATTCTTATGTAAATTGATGTGTAGAATCATATGGTCTCATTTAAAATTGATTCTGAACAATATAAATGAGTGTAAAGAAAACCCGAATATTGCGCATTTAGTGTATTTTCATGCATATCAAGATTAATGCTGATTCTTATGTAAATTGATGTGTAGAATCATATGGTTTCATTTAAAATTGATTCTGAGCAATATAAATGAATGTACTGAAAGCCCGAAAATTGCGCATTTAGTGTATTTTCATGCATATCAAGATTAATGCTGATTCTTATGTAAATCGATGAGTAGAATCATATGGTCTCATTTGAAATTGATTTTGAGCAATATAAATGAGTGTGCTGAAAGCCCGAATATTGCGCATTTAGTGTATTTTCATGCACATCAAGATTAATGCTGATTCTTATGTAAATTGATGTGTAGAATCATAGGGTCTCATTTAAAATTGATTCTGAGCAATATAAATGAGTGTACTGAAAGCCCGAAAATTGCGCATTTAGTGTATTTTCATGCATATCAAGATTAATGCAGATTCTTATTTAAATTGATGTGTAGAATCATATGGTCTCATTTAAAATTGATTCTGATCCACATAAATGTGTGTACTGAAAGACCAAAATCTGCGTATTTAGTGTATTTTCATGCATATCAAGATTAATGCTGATTCTTATGTAAATTGATGTGTAGAATCATATGGTTTCATTTAAAATTGATTCTGATCAATATAAATGAGTGTACTGAAAGCCCGAAAATTGCGCATTTAGTGTATTTTCATGCATATCATGATTAATGCTGATTCTGATGTAAATTGATGTGTAGAATCATATGGTCTCATTTAAAATTGATTCTGAGCAATATAAATGAGTGTACTGAAAGCCCGAAAATTGCGCATTAATGTATTTTCATGCATACCAAGATTAATGCTGATTCTTATGTAAATTGATGTGTAGAATCATATGGTCTCATTTAAAATTGATTCTGAGCAATATAAATGACTGTACTGCAAGACCAAAACTGCGCATTATTGTATTTTCATGCATATCAAGATTAATGCTGATTCTTATGTAAATTGATGTGTATAATCATACGGTCTCATTTAAAATTGATTCTGAGCAATATAAATGAGTGTACTGAAAGACCGAAAATTGCGCATTTAGTGTATTTTCATGCATATCAAGATTAATGCTGATTCTTATGTAAATTGATGTGTAGAATCATATGGTATCATTTAAAATTTATTCTGATCAATATAAATGAGTGTACTGAATGATCAAAAACTGCGCATTTAGTGTATTTTCATGCATATCAAGATTAATGCTGATTCTTATGTAAATTGATGTGTAGAATCATACGGTCTCATTTAAAATTTATTTTGAGCAATATAAATGAGTGTACTGATAGCCCGAATATTGCGCATTTAGTGTATTTTCATGCATATCAAGATTAATGCTGATTCTTATGTAAATTGATGTGTAGAATCATATGGTCTCATTTCACATTGATTTTGAGCGATATAAATGAGTGTACTTGAAAGCCAGAAAATTGCGTATTTAGTGTATTTTCATGCATATCAAGATTAATGCTGATTCTTATGTAAATTGATGTGTAGAATCATATGGTTTCATTTAAAATTGATTCTGAGCAATATAAATGAGTGTACTGAAAGCCCGAAAATTGCGCATTTAGTGTATTTTCATGCATATCAAGATTAATGCTGATTCTTATGTAAATTGATGTGTAGAATCATATGGTCTCATTTAAAATTGATTCTGATCAATATAAATGACTGTACTGCAAGACCAAAAACTGCGCATTTAGTGTATTTTCATGCATATCAAGATTAATGCTGATTCTTATGTAAATTGATGTGTAGAATCATACGGTCTCATTTAAAATTGATTCTGAGCAATAGAAATGAGTGTACTGAAAGCCCGAAAATTGCGCATTTAGTGTATTTTCATGCATATCAAGATTAATGCTGGTTCTTATGTAAATTGATGTGTAGAATCATATGGTATCATTTAAAATTGATTCTGATCAATATAAATGAGGTTACTTGAAAGCCAGAAAATTGCGCATTTAGTGTATTTTCATGCATATCAAGTTTAATTCTGATTCTTATGTAAATTGATGTGTAGAATCATATGGTTTCATTTAAAATTGATTCTGAGCAATATAAATGAATGTACTGAAAGCCCGAAAATTGCGCATTTAGTGTATTTTCATGCATATCAAGATTAATGCTGATTCTTATGTAAATCGATGAGTAGAATCATATGGTCTCATTTGAAATTGATTTTGAGCAATATAAATGAGTGTGCTGAAAGCCCGAATATTGCGCATTTAGTGTATTTTCATGCACATCAAGATTAATGCTGATTCTTATATAAATTGATGTGTAGAATCATACGGTCTCATTTAAAATTGATTCTGAGCAATATAAATGAGTGTACTGAAAGCCCGAAAATTGCGCATTTAGTGTATTTTCATGCATATCAAGATTAATGCAGATTCTTATTTAAATTGATGTGTAGAATCATATGGTCTCATTTAAAATTGATTCTGATCAACATAAATGTGTGTACTGAAAGACCAAAATCTGCGTATTTAGTGTATTTTCATGCATATCAAGATTAATGCTGATTCTTATGTAAATTGATGTGTAGAATCATATGGTTTCATTTAAAATTGATTCTGAGCAATATAAATGAGTGTACTGAAAGCCCAAAAATTGCGCATTTAGTGTATTTTCATGCATATCATGATTAATGCTGATTCTTATGTAAATTGATGTGTAGAATCATATGGTCTCATTTAAAATTGATTCTGAGCAATATAAATGAGTGTACTGAAAGCCCGAAAATTGCGCATTAATGTATTTTCATGCATACCAAGATTAATGCTGATTCTTATGTAAATTGATGTGTAGAATCATACGTTCTCATTTAAAAGTAATTTCTGTGCAATATAAATGAGTGTACTGAAAGCCCGAAAATTGTGCATTTAGTGTATTTTCATGCATATCAAGATTAATGCTGATTCTTATGTAAATTGATGAGTAGAATCATATGGTTTCATTTAAAATTGATTCTGAGCAATATAAATGATTGTACTGAAAGCCCGAAAATTGCGCATTTAGTGTATTTTCATGCATATCATGATTAATGCTGATTCTGATGTAAATTGATGTGTAGAATCATATGGTCTCATTTAAAATTGATTCTGAGCAATATAAATGAGTGTACTGAAAGCCCGAAAATTGCGCATTAATGTATTTTCATGCATACCAAGATTAATGCTGATTCTTATGTAAATTGATGTGTAGAATCATATGGTCTCATTTAAAATTGATTCTGAGCAATATAAATGACTGTACTGCAAGACCAAAACTGCGCATTATTGTATTTTCATGCATATCAAGATTAATGCTGATTCTTATGTAAATTGATGTGTATAATCATACGGTCTCATTTAAAATTGATTCTGAGCAATATAAATGAGTGTACTGAAAGACCGAAAATTGCGCATTTAGTGTATTTTCATGCATATCAAGATTAATGCTGATTCTTATGTAAATTGATGTGTAGAATCATATGGTATCATTTAAAATTTATTCTGATCAATATAAATGAGTGTACTGAATGATCAAAAACTGCGCATTTAGTGTATTTTCATGCATATCAAGATTAATGCTGATTCTTATGTAAATTGATGTGTAGAATCATACGGTCTCATTTAAAATTTATTTTGAGCAATATAAATGAGTGTACTGATAGCCCGAATATTGCGCATTTAGTGTATTTTCATGCATATCAAGATTAATGCTGATTCTTATGTAAATTGATGTGTAGAATCATATGGTCTCATTTCACATTGATTTTGAGCGATATAAATGAGTGTACTTGAAAGCCAGAAAATTGCGTATTTAGTGTATTTTCATGCATATCAAGATTAATGCTGATTCTTATGTAAATTGATGTGTAGAATCATATGGTTTCATTTAAAATTGATTCTGAGCAATATAAATGAGTGTACTGAAAGCCCGAAAATTGCGCATTTAGTGTATTTTCATGCATATCAAGATTAATGCTGATTCTTATGTAAATTGATGTGTAGAATCATATGGTCTCATTTAAAATTGATTCTGATCAATATAAATGACTGTACTGCAAGACCAAAAACTGCGCATTTAGTGTATTTTCATGCATATCAAGATTAATGCTGATTCTTATGTAAATTGATGTGTAGAATCATACGGTCTCATTTAAAATTGATTCTGAGCAATAGAAATGAGTGTACTGAAAGCCCGAAAATTGCGCATTTAGTGTATTTTCATGCATATCAAGTTTAATTCTGATTCTTATGTAAATTGATGTGTAGAATCATATGGTTTCATTTAAAATTGATTCTGAGCAATATAAATGAATGTACTGAAAGCCCGAAAATTGCGCATTTAGTGTATTTTCATGCATATCAAGATTAATGCTGATTCTTATGTAAATCGATGAGTAGAATCATATGGTCTCATTTGAAATTGATTTTGAGCAATATAAATGAGTGTGCTGAAAGCCCGAATATTGCGCATTTAGTGTATTTTCATGCACATCAAGATTAATGCTGATTCTTATATAAATTGATGTGTAGAATCATACGGTCTCATTTAAAATTGATTCTGAGCAATATAAATGAGTGTACTGAAAAGCCCGAAAATTGCGCATTTAGTGTATTTTCATGCATATCAAGATTAATGCAGATTCTTATTTAAATTGATGTGTAGAATCATATGGTCTCATTTAAAATTGATTCTGATCAACATAAATGTGTGTACTGAAAGACCAAAATCTGCGTATTTAGTGTATTTTCATGCATATCAAGATTAATGCTGATTCTTATGTAAATTGATGTGTAGAATCATATGGTTTCATTTAAAATTGATTCTGAGCAATATAAATGAGTGTACTGAAAGCCCAAAAATTGCGCATTTAGTGTATTTTCATGCATATCATGATTAATGCTGATTCTTATGTAAATTGATGTGTAGAATCATATGGTCTCATTTAAAATTGATTCTGAGCAATATAAATGAGTGTACTGAAAGCCCGAAAATTGCGCATTAATGTATTTTCATGCATACCAAGATTAATGCTGATTCTTATGTAAATTGATGTGTAGAATCATATGGTCTCATTTAAAATTGATTCTGAGCAATATAAATGACTCTACTGCAAGACCAAAAACTGCGCATTTAGTGTGTTTTCATGCATATCAAGATTAATGCTGATTCTTATGTAAATTGATGTGTATAATCATACGGTCTCATTTAAAATTGATTCTGAGCAATATAAATGAGTGTACTGAAAGACCGAAAATTGCGCATTTAGTGTATTTTCATGCATATCAAGATTAATGCTGATTCCTATGTAAATTGATGTGTAGAATCATATGGTATCATTTAAAATTTATTCTGATCAATATAAATGAGTGTACTGAATGATCAAAAACTGCGCATTTAGTGTATTTTCATGCATATCAAGATTAATGCTGATTCTTATGTAAATTGATGTGTAGAATCATACGGTCTCATTTAAAATTTATTCTGAGCAATATAAATGAGTGTACTGATAGCCCGAATATTGCGCATTTAGTGTATTTTCATGCATATCAAAATTAATGCTGATTCTTATGTAAATTGATGTGTAGAATCATATGGTCTCATTTAAAATTGATTCTGAGCAATCTAAATTAGTGTACTGAAAGCCCGAAAATTGCGCATTTAGTGTATTTTCATGCATATCAAGATTAATGCTGATTCTTATGTAAATTGATGTGTAGAATCATACGGTCTCATTTAAAATTGATTCTGAGCAATATAAATGAGTGTACTGAAAGCCCGAAAATTGCGCATTTAGTGTATTTTCATGCATATCAAGATTAATGCTGATTCTTATGTAAATTGATGTGTAGAATCATATGGTATCATTTAAAATTGATTCTGATCAATATAAATGAGTGTACTGAATGATCAAAAACTGCGCATTTAGTGAATTTTCATGCATATCAAGATTAATGCTGATTCTTATGTAAATTGATGTGTAGAATCATACGGTCTCATTTAATATTGATTCTGAGCAATATAAATGATTGTACTGATAGCCCGAAAATTGCGCATTTAGTGTATTTTCATGCATATCAAGATTAATGCTGATTCTTATGTAAATTGATGTGTAGAATCATATGGTTTCATTTGAAAATTATTCTGATCAATATAAATGAGTGTACTGAAAAGCCAAAAACTGCGCATTTAGTGTATTTTCATGGATATCTAGATTAATGTTGATTTTTATGTAAATTGATGTGTAGAATCATATGGTCTCATTTAAATTGATTCTGATCAATACAAATGAGTGTACTGAAAGATCAAAAACTGCGCATTTAGTGTATTTTCATGCATATCAAGATTAATGCTGATTCATATGTAAATTGATGTGTAGAATCATACGGTATCATTTAAAATTGATTCTGAGCAATATAAATGAGTGTACTAAAAGCCCGAAAATTGCGCATTTAGTGTATTTTCATGCATATCAAGATTAATGCTGATTCTTATGTAAATTGATGTGTAGAATCATATGGTTTCATTTAAAATTGATTCTGAGCAATATAAATGAGTGTACTGAAACCCGAAAATTGCGCATTTAGTGTATTTTCATGCATATCAAGATTAATGCTGATTCTTATGTAAATTGATGTGTAGAATCATACGGTCTCATTTGAAATTGATTCTGAGCAATATAAATGAATGTACTGAAAGCCCGAAAATTGCGCATTTAGTGTATTTTCATGCATATCAAGATTAATGCTGATTCTTATGTAAATTGATGTGTAGAATCATATGGTCTCGTTTCACATTGATTTTGAGCGATATAAATGAGTGTACTTGAAAGCCCGAAAATTTCGCATTTAGTGTATTTTCATGCATATCAAGATTAGTGCAGATTCTTATGTAAATTGATGTGTAGAATCATACGTTCACATTTAAAATTAATTTCTGTGCAATATAAATGAGAGTACTGAATGATCAAAAACTGCGCATGTAGTGTACTTTCATGCATATCAAGATTAATGCTGATTCTTATGTAAATTGATGTGTAGAATCATATGGTCTCATTTAAAATTGATTCTGATCAACATAAATGTGTGTACTGAAAAACCAAAAACTGCGCATTTAGTGCATTTTCATGCATATCAAGATTAATGCTGATTCTTATGTAAATTGATGTGAAGAATCATATGGTTTCATTTAAAATTGATTCTGAGCAATATAAATGAGTGTACTGAAAGCCCGAAAATTGCGCATTTAGTGTATTTTCATGCATATCAAGATTAATGCTGAGTCTTATGTAAATTGTTGTGTGGAATCATATGGTCTCAGTTAAAATTGATTCTAAGCAATATAAATGAGTGTACTGAAACACGAAAATTGCGCATTTAATGTATTTACATGCATATCAAGATTAATGCTGATTCTTATGTAAATTGATGTGTAGAATCATATGGTCTCATTTCACATTGATTTTGAGCGATATAAATGAGTGTACTTGAAAGCCCGAAAATTGCGCATTTAGTGTATTTTCATGCATATCAAGTTCAATGCTGATTCTTATGTAAATTAATGTGTTGAATCATATGGTCTCATTTAAAATTGATTCTGAGCAATATAAATGAGTGTACTGAAAGCCCGACAATTGCGCATTTAGTGTATTTTCATGCATATCAAGATTAATGCAGATTCTTATGTAAATTGTTGTGTAGAATCATACGTTCTCATTTAAAATTAATTTCTGTGCAATATAAATGAGTGTACTGAAAGCCGAAAATTGCGCATTTAATGTATTTTCATGCATATCAAGATTAATGCTGATTCTTATGTAAATTGATGTGTAGAATCATATGGTCTCATTTGAAATTGCTTCTGGGCAATATAAATGAGTGTGCTGAAAGCCCGAAAATTGCGAATTTAATGTATTTTCATGCACATCAAGATTAATGCTGATTCTTATGTAAATTGATGTGTAGAATCATATGGTCTCATTTGAAATTGATTCTGATCAATATAAATGTGTGTACTGAAAGCCCGAAAATTGCGCATTTAGTGTATTTTCATGCATATCAAGATTAATGCTGATTCTTATGTAAATTGATGTGTAGAATCATATGGTTTCATCTAAATTGATTCTGATCAATATAAATGAGTGTACTGAAAGACAAAAACTGCGCATTTAGTGTATTTTCATGCATATCAAGATTAATGCTGATTCTTATGTATATTGATGTGTAGAATCATATGGTTTCATTTAAAATTGATTCTGATCAATATAAATGAGTGTACTGAAAAATCAAAAACTGAGCATTTATTGTATTTTCATGCATATCAAGATTAGTGCTGATTCTTATGTAAATTGATGTGTAGAATCATATGGTTTCATTTAAATTAGATTCTGAGCAATATAAATGAGTGTACTGAAAGCCAGAAAATTGCGCATTTAGTGTATTTTCATGCATATCAAGATTAATGATGATTCTTATGTAAATTGATGTGTAGAATCATATGGTCTCATTTAAAATTGTTTCTGAGCAATATAAATGAGTGTACTGAAAGCCCGAAAATTGCGCATTTAATGTATTTTCATGCATATCAAGATTAATGCTGATTCTTATGTAAATTGATGTGTAGAATCATATGGTCTCATTTAAAATTGATTCTAAACAATATAATTGAGTGTGCTGAAAGCCCGAAAATTGCGCATTTAGTGTATTTTCATGCTTATCAAGATTAATGCTGATTCTTATGTAAATTGATGTGTAGAATCATATGGTCTCATTTAAAATTGATTCTGATCAATATAAATGACTGTACTGAAAGACCAAAAACTGCGCATTAATGTATTTTCATGCATATCAAGATTAATGCTGATTCTTATGTAAATTGATGTGTAGAATCATACGGTCTCATTTCAAATTGATTCTGAGCAATATAAATGAGTTTACTGAAAGCCCGAAAATTGCGCATTTAGTGTATTTTTATGCATATCAAGATTAATGCTGATTCTTATGTAAATTGATGTGTAGAATCATACGGTCTCATTTGAAAATGATTTTGAGCAATATAAATGAGTGTACTGATAGCCCGAAAATTGCGCATTTATTGTATGTTCATGCATATCAAGATTAATGCTGATTCTTATGCAAATTGATGTGTAGAATCATATGGTTTCAATTGAAATTGATTCTGAGCAATATAAATGTGTGTACTGAAAGGCCAAAAACTGCGCATTTAGTGTATTTTCATGCATATCAAGATTAATGCTGATTCTTATGTAAATTGATGTGTAGAATCATACGGTATCATTTAAAATTGATTCTGAGCAATATAAATGAGTGTACTGAAAGCCCGAATATTGCGCATTTAGTGTATTTTCATGCATATCAAGATTAATGTTGATTCTTATGTAAATCGATGAGTAGAATCATATGGTCTCATTTAAAATTGATTTTGAGCAATATAAATGAGTGTGCTGAAAGCCCGAATATTGCGCATTTAGTGTATTTTCATGCACATGAAGATTAATGCTGAATCTTAAGTAAATTGATGTGTAGAATCAAACGGTCTCATTTAAAATTGATTCTGAGCAATATAAATGAGTGTACTGAAAGCCCGAATATTGCGCATTTAGTGTATTTTCATGCATATCAAGATTAATGCTGATTCTTATGTAAATTGATGTGTAGAATCATATGGTTTCATTTAAAATTGATTCTGAGCAATATAAATGAGTGTACTGAAAGCCCGAAAATTGCGCATTTAGTGTATTTTCATGCATATCAAGATTAATGCTGATTCTTATGTAAATTGATGTGTAGAATCATATGGTCTCATTTAAAATGATTCTGAGGAATATAAATGAGTGTACTGAAATCCCGAAAATTGCGCATTAATGTATTTTCTTGCATATCAAGATTAATGCTGATTCTTATGTAAATTGATGTGTAGAATCATACGGTCTCATTTAAATTGATTCTGAGCAATATAAATGAGTGTACTGATAGACCGAAAATTGCGCATTTAGTGTATTTTCATGCATATCAAGATTAATGCTGATTCTTATGTAAATTGATGTGTAGAATCATACGGTCTCATTTAAAATTGATTCTGATCAATATAAATGACTGTACTGAAAGACCAAAAACTGCGCATTTAGTGTATTTTCATGCATATCAAGATTAATGCAGATTCTTATGTAAATTGATGTGTAGAATCATACGGTCTCATTTAAAATTGATTCTGAGCAATATAAATGAGTGTACTGAAAGCCCGAAAATTGCGCATTTAGTGTATTTTCATGCATATCAAGATTAATGCAGATTCTTATGTAAATTGATGTGTAGAATAATATGGTCTCATTTAAAATTGTTTCTGAGCAATATAAATGAGTGTACTGAATGATCAAAAACTGCGCATTTAGTGTATTTTCATGCATATCAAGATTAATGCTGATTCTTATGTAAATTGATGTGTAGAATCATACGGTTTCATTTGAAAATGATTTTGAGCAATATAAATGAGTGTACTGAAAGGCCAAAAACTGCGCATTTAGTGTATTTTCATGCATATCTAGATTAATGTTGATTTTTTGTAAATTGATGTGTAGAATCATATGGCCATATTTAAATTGATTCTGATCAATATAAATGAGTGTACTGAAAGATCAAAAACTGCGCATTTAGTGTATTTTCATGCATATCAAGATTAATGTTGATTCTTATGTAAATCGATGAGTAGAATCATATGGTGTCATTTAAAATTAATTTTGAGCAATATAAATGAGTGTGCTGAAAGCCCGAATATTGCGCATTTAGTGTATTTTCATGCACATGAAGATTAATGCTGATTCTTATGTAAATTGATGTGTAGAATCAAACGGTCTCATTTAAAATTGATTCTGAGCAATATAAATGATTGTACTGAAAGCCCGAAAATTGCGCATATATGTATTTTCATGCATATCAAGATTAATGCTGATTCTTATGTAAATTGATGTGTAGAATCATATGGTCGCATTTAAAATTGATTCTGATCAATATAAATGAGTGTACTGAAAGACCAAAAACTGCGCATTTAGTGTATTTTCATGCATATCAAGATTAATGGAGATTCTTATGTAAATTGATGTGTAGAATCATACGTTCTCATTTAAAATTAATTTCTGTGCAATATAAATGAGTGTACTGAAAGCCCGAAAATTGCGCATTTAGTGTATTTTCATGCACATCAAGATTAATGCTGATTCTTATGTAAATTGATGTGTAGAATCATATATTCTCATTTAAAATTATCTCTGAGCGATATAAATGAGTGTACTGAAAGCCCTAAAATTTCGCATTTAGTGTATTTTCATGCATATCAAGATTAATGCTGATTCTTATGTAAATTGATGTGTAGAATCATACGGTCTCATTTAAAATTGATTCTGATCAATATAAATGAGTGTACTGAAAGCCCGAAAATTGCGCATTTAGTGTATTTTCATGCATATCAAGATTAATGCTGATTCTTATGTAAATTGATGTGTAGCATCATATGGTTTCATTTAATACTGATTCTGAGCAATATAAATGAGTGTACTGAAAGCCCGAAAATTGCGCATTTAGTGTATTTTCATGCATATCAAGATTAATGCAGATTCTTATGTAAATTAATTTGTAGTATCATATGGTTTAATTTAAAATTGATTCTGAGCAATATATATGAGTGTACTGAAAGCCCGAAAATTGCGCATTTAGTGTATTTTCATGCATATCAAGTTTAATGCTAATTCTTATGTAAATTGATGTGTAGAATTATATGGTCTCATTTGAAATTGATTCTGAGCAATATAATTGAGTGTGCTGAAAGCCCGAAAATTGCGCATTTAATGTATTTTCATGCATATCAAGATTAATGCTGATTCTTATGTAAATTGATGTGTAGAATCATATGGTTTCATTTAAAATTGATTCTGAGCAATATATATGAGTGTACTGAAAGCTCGAAAATTGCGCATTTAGTGTATTTTCATGCATATCAAGATTAATGCTGATTCTTATGTAAATTGATGTGTAAAATCATATGGTCTCAAGTAAAATTGATTCTGATCAATATAAATTACTGTATTGAAAGACCAAAAACTGCGCATTTAGTGTATTTTCATGCATATCAAGATTAATGGAGATTCTTATGTAAATTGATGTGTAGAATCATACGTTCTCATTTAAAATTAATTTCTGTGCAATATAAATGAGTGTACTGAAAGCCCGAAAATTGCGCATTTAGTGTATTTTCATGCACATCAAGATTAATGCTGATTCTTATGTAAATTGATGTGTAGAATCATATATTCTCATTTAAAATTATCTCTGAGTGATATAAATGAGTGTACTGAAAGCCCTAAAATTTCGCATTTAGTGTATTTTCATGCATATCAAGATTAATGCTGATTCTTATGTAAATTGATGTGTAGAATCATATGGTCTCATTTAAATTTGATTCTGAGCAATATAAATGATTGTACTGAAAGCCCGAAAATTGCGCATTTAGTGTATTTTCATGCATATCAAGATTAATGCTGATTCTCATGAAAATTCATGTGTAGAATCATATGGTTTCATTTAAAATTGATTCTGATCAATATAAATGAGTGTACCGAATGACCAAAAACTGCGCATTTAGTGTATTTTCATGCATATCAAGATTAATGCTGATTCTTATGTAAATTGATGTGTAGAATCATACGGTCTCATTTAAAATTGATTCTGATCAATATAAATGAGTGTACTGAAAGCCCGAAAATTGCGCATTTAGTGAATTTTCGTGCATATCAAGATTAATGCTGATTCTTATGTAAATTGATGTGTAGCATCATATGGTTTCATTTAATACTGATTCTGAGCAATATAAATGAGTGTACTGAAAGCCCGAAAATTGCGCATTTAGTGTATTTTCATGCATATCAAGATTAATGCAGATTCTTATGTAAATTAATTTGTAGTATCATATGGTTTAATTTAAAATTGATTCTGAGCAATATATATGAGTGTACTGAAAGCCCGAAAATTGCGCATTTAGTGTATTTTCATGCATATCAAGTATAATGCTGATTCTTATGTAAATTGATGTGTAGAATCATATGGTCTCATTTAAAATTGATTCCGAGCAATATAAATGAGTGTACTGAAAGCCCGAAATTTGGGCATTTAGTGTATTTTCATGCATATCAAGATTAATGCTGATTCTTATGTAAATTGATGTGTAGAATCATATGGTCTAATATATAAGTGATTCTGATCAATATAAATGACTGTACTGAAAGACCAAAAACTGCGCATTTAGTGTATTTTCATGCATATCAAGATTAATGCTGATTCTTATTTCAATTGATGTGTAGAATCATATGGTCTCATTTAAAATTGACTCTGAGCGATATAAATGAGTGTACTGAAAGCCCGAAAATTGCGCATTTAGTGTATTTTCATGCATATCAAGATTAATGCTGATTCTTTTGTAAATTGATGTGTAGCATCAGATGGTCTCATTTAAAATTGATTCTGATCAATAAAAATGAGTGTTCTGAAAGACTAAAACTGCGCATTTAGTGTATTTTCATGCATATCAAGATTAATGCTGATTCTTATGTAAATTGATGTGTAGAATCATATGGTCTCGTTTGAAATTTCTTCTGGGCAATATAAATGACTGTGCTGAAAGCTCGAAAATTGCGAATTTAGTGTATTTTCATGCACATCAAGATTAATGCAGATTCTTATGTAAATTGATGTGTAGAATCATATGGTCTCATTTAAAATTGATTCTGAGCAATATAAATGAGTGTACTGAAAGCCCGAAAATTGCGCATTTAGTGTATTTTCATGCATATCAAGATTAATGCTGATTCTTATGTAAATTGATGTGTAGAATCATACGGTCTCATTTGAAATTGATTCTGAGCAATATAAATTACTGTATTGAAAGACCAAAAACTGCGCATTTAGTGTATTTTCATGCATATCAAGATTAATGCTGATTCTTATTTAAATTGATGTGTAGAATCATATGGTCTCATTTAAAATTGAATCTGAGCGATATAAATGAGTGTACTGAAAGCCCGAAAATTGCGCATTTAGTGTATTTTCATGCATATCAAGATTGATGCTGATTCTTATGTAAATTGATGTGTAGAATCATATGGTCTCATTTCACATTGATTTTGAGCGATATAAATGAGTGTACTGAAAGCCCGAAAATTGCGCATTTAGTGTATTTTCATGCATATCAAGTTTAATGCTGATTCTTATGTTAATTGATGTGTAGAATCATATGGTCTCATTTAAAATTGATTCTGAACAATATAAATGAGTGTAATGAAAGCCCGAAAATTGCGCATATATGTATTTTCATGCATATCAAGATTAATGCTGATTCTTATGTAAATTGATGTGTAGAATCATATGGTCGCATTTAAAATTGATTCTGATCAATATAAATGAGTGTACTGAAAGACCAAAAACTGCGCATTTAGTGTATTTTCATGCATATCAAGATTAATGGAGATTCTTATGTAAATTGATGTGTAGAATCATACGTTCTCATTTAAAATTAATTTCTGTGCAATATAAATGAGTGTACTGAAAGCCCGAAAATTGCGCATTTAGTGTATTTTCATGCACATCAAGATTAATGCTGATTCTTATGTAAATTGATGTGTAGAATCATATATTCTCATTTAAAATTATCTCTGAGCGATATAAATGAGTGTACTGAAAGCCCTAAAATTTCGCATTTAGTGTATTTTCATGCATATCAAGATTAATGCTGATTCTTATGTACATTGATGTGTAGAATCATATGGTCTCATTTAAATTTGATTCTGAGCAATATAAATGATTGTACTGAAAGCCCGAAAATTGCGCATTTAGTGTATTTTCATGCATATCAAGATTAATGCTGATTCTCATGAAAATTCATGTGTAGAATCATATGGTTTCATTTAAAATTGATTCTGATCAATATAAATGAGTGTACCGAATGACCAAAAACTGCGCATTTAGTGTATTTTCATGCATATCAAGATTAATGCTGATTCTTATGTAAATTGATGTGTAGAATCATACGGTCTCATTTAAAATTGATTCTGATCAATATAAATGAGTGTACTGAAAGCCCGAAAATTGCGCATTTAGTGTATTTTCGTGCATATCAAGATTAATGCTGATTCTTATGTAAATTGATGTGTAGCATCATATGGTTTCATTTAATACTGATTCTGAGCAATATAAATGAGTGTACTGAAAGCCCGAAAATTGCGCATTTAGTGTATTTTCATGCATATCAAGATTAATGCAGATTCTTATGTAAATTAATTTGTAGTATCATATGGTTTAATTTAAAATTGATTCTGAGCAATATATATGAGTGTACTGAAAGCCCGAAAATTGCGCATTTAGTGTATTTTCATGCATATCAAGTTTAATGCTGATTCTTATGTAAATTGATGTGTAGAATCATATGGTCTCATTTAAAATTGATTCCGAGCAATATAAATGAGTGTACTGAAAGCCCGAAATTTGGGCATTTAGTGTATTTTCATGCATATCAAGATTAATGCTGATTCTTATGTAAATTGATGTGTAGAATCATATGGTCTAATATATAAGTGATTCTGATCAATATAAATGACTGTACTGAAAGACCAAAAACTGCGCATTTAGTGTATTTTCATGCATATCAAGATTAATGCTGATTCTTATTTCAATTGATGTGTAGAATCATATGGTCTCATTTAAAATTGACTCTGAGCGATATAAATGAGTGTACTGAAAGCCCGAAAATTGCGCATTTAGTGTATTTTCATGCATATCAAGATTAATGCTGATTCTTTTGTAAATTGATGTGTAGCATCAGATGGTCTCATTTAAAATTGATTCTGATCAATAAAAATGAGTGTTCTGAAAGACTAAAACTGCGCATTTAGTGTATTTTCATGCATATCAAGATTAATGCTGATTCTTATGTAAATTGATGTGTAGAATCATATGGTCTCGTTTGAAATTTCTTCTGGGCAATATAAATGACTGTGCTGAAAGCTCGAAAATTGCGAATTTAGTGTATTTTCATGCACATCAAGATTAATGCAGATTCTTATGTAAATTGATGTGTAGAATCATATGGTCTCATTTAAAATTGATTCTGAGCAATATAAATGAGTGTACTGAAAGCCCGAAAATTGCGCATTTAGTGTATTTTCATGCATATCAAGATTAATGCTGATTCTTATGTAAATTGATGTGTAGAATCATACGGTCTCATTTGAAATTGATTCTGAGCAATATAAATGAGTGTACTGAAAGCCCGAAAATTGCGCATTTATTGAATTTTCATGCATATCAAGATTAATGCTGATTCTTATGTAAATTGATGTGTAGAATCATATGGTCTCATTTAAAATTAATTCTGAGCAATATAAATGAGTGTACTGAAAGCCCGAAAATTGCGCATTTAGTGTATTTTCATGCATATCAAGATTAATGCTGATTCTTATGTAAATTGATGTGTAGAATCATATGGTCTCATTTAAATTTGATTCTGAGCAATATAAATGATTGTACTGAAAGCCCGAAAATTGCGCATTTAGTGTATTTTCATGCATATCAAGATTAATGCTGATTCTTATGTAAATTGATGTGTAGAATCATACGGTCTCATTTGAAATTGATTCTGAGCAATATAAATGAGTGTACTGAAAGCCCGAAAATTGCGCATGTATTGAATTTTCATGCATATCAAGATTAATGCTGATTCTTATGTAAATTGATGTGTAGAATCATATGGTCTCATTTAAAATTAATTCTGAGCAATATAAATGAGTGTACTGAAAGCCCGAAAATTGCGCATTTAGTGTATTTTCATGCATATCAAGATTAATGCTGATTCTTATGTAAATTGATGTGTAGAATCATATGGTCTCATTTAAATTTGATTCTGAGCAATATAAATGATTGTACTGAAAGCCCGAAAATTGCGCATTTAGTGTATTTTCATGCATATCAAGATTAATGCTGATTCTTATGAAAATTCATGTGTAGAATCATATGGTTTCATTTAAAATTGATTCTGATCAATATAAATGAGTGTATTGAATGACCAAAAACTGCGCATTTAGTGTATTTTCATGCATATCAAGATTAATGCTGATTCTTATGTAAATTGATGTGTAGAATCATACGGTCTCATTTAAAATTGATTCTGATCAATATAAATGAGTGTACTGAAAGCCCGAAAATTGCGCATTTAGTGTATTTTCATGCATATCAAGATTAATGCTGATTCTTATGTAAATTGATGTGTAGCATCATATGGTTTCATTTAATACTGATTCTGAGCAATATAAATGAGTGTACTGAAAGCCCGAAAATTGCGCATTTAGTGTATTTTCATGCATATCAAGATTAATGCAGATTCTTATGTAAATTAATTTGTAGTATCATATGGTTTAATTTAAAATTGATTCTGAGCAATATATATGAGTGTACTGAAAGCCCAAAAATTGGGCATTTAGTGTATTTTCATGCATATCAAGATTAATGCTGATTCTTATGTAAATTGATGTGTAGAATCATATGGTCTAATTTAAAAGTGATTCTGATCAATATAAATGACTGTACTGAAAGACAAAAAAATGCGCATTTAGTGTATTTTCATGCATATCAAGATTAATGCTGATTCTTATTTCAATTGATGTGTAGAATCATATGGTCTCATTTAAAATTGACTCTGAGCGATATAAATGAGTGTACTGAAAGCCCGAAAATTGCGCATTTAGTGTATTTTCATGCATATCAAGATTAATGCTGATTCTTTTGTAAATTGATGTGTAGCATCATATGGTCTCATTTAAAACTGATTCTGATCAATAAAAATGAGTGTTCTGAAAGACCAAAACTGCGCATTTAGTGTATTTTCATGCATATCAAGATTAATGCTGATTCTTATGTAAATTGATGTGTAGAATAATATGGTCTCGTTTGAAATTTCTTCTGGGCAATATGAATGACTGTGCTGAAAGCTCGAAAATTGCGAATTTAGTGTATTTTCATGCACATCAAGATTAATGCAGATTCTTATGTAAATTGATGTGTAGAATCATATGGTCTCATTTAAAATTGATTCTGAGCAATATAAATGAGTGTACTGAAAGCCCGAAAATTGCGCATTTAGTGTATTTTCATGCATATCAAGATTAATGCTGATTCTTATGTAAATTGATGTGTAGAATCATACGGTCTCATTTGAAATTGATTCTGAGCAATATAAATGAGTGTACTGAAAGCCCGAAAATTGCGCATTTATTGAATTTTCATGCATATCAAGATTAATGCTGATTCTTATGTAAATTGATGTGTAGAATCATATGGTCTCATTTAAAATTAATTCTGAGCAATATAAATGAGTGTACTGAAAGCCCGAAAAATGCGCATTTAGTGTATTTTCATGCATATCAAGATTAATGCTGATTCTTATGTAAATTGATGTGTAGAATCATATGGTCTCATTTAAAATTGATTCTGAGCAATATAAATGAGTGTACTGAAAACCCGAAAATTGCGCATTTAGTGTATTTTCATGCATATCAAGATTAATGCTGATTCTTATGTAAATTGATGTGTAGAATCATACGGTCTGATTTGAAATTGATTCTGAGCAATATAAATGAGTGTACTGAAAGCCCGAAAATTTCGCATTTATTGAATTTTCATGCATATCAAGATTAATGCTGATTCTTATGTAAATTGATGTGTAGAATCATATGGTCTCATTTAAAATTAATTCTGAGCAATATAAATGAGTGTACTGAAAGCCCGAAAATTGCGCATTTAGTGTATTTTCATGCATATCAAGATTAATGCTGATTCTTATGTAAATTGATGTGTAGAATCATATGGTCTCATTTGAAATTGCTTCTGGGCAATATAAATGAGTGTGCTGAAAGCCCGAAAATTGCGAATTTAGTGTATATTCATGCACATCAAGATTAATGCTGATTCTTATGTGAATTGATGTGTAGAATCATATGGTCTCATTTGAAATTGATTCTGATCAATATAAATGAGTGTACTGATAGACAAAAAACTGCGCATTTAGTGTATTTTCATGCATATCAAGATTAATGCTGATTCTTATGTAAATTGATGTGTAGAATCATATGGTCGCATTTAAAATTGATTCTGAGCAATATAAATGATTGTACTGAAAGCCCGAAAATTGCGCATTTAGTGTATTTTCATGCATATCAAGATTAATGCTGATTCTTATGAAAATTCATGTGTAGAATCATATGGTTTAATTTTAAATTGATTCTGATCAATATAAATGAGTGTACTGAATGACCAAAAACTGCGCATTTAGTGTATTTTCATGCATATCAAGATCAATGCAGATTCTTATGTAAATGGATGTGTAGAATCATACGGTCTCATTTAAAATTGATTCTGATCAATATAAATGAGTGTACTGATAGTCCAAAAACTGCGCATTTAGTGTATTTTCATGCATATCAAGATTAATGCTGATTCTTATGTAAATTGATGTGTAGAATCATACGGTCTTATTTAAAATTGATTCTGAGCAATATAAATGAATGTACTGAAATCCCGAAAATTGCGCAGTTAGTGTATTTTCATGCATATCAAGATTAATGCTGATTCTTATGTAAATTGATGTGTAGCATCATATGGTTTCATTTAATACTGATTCTGAGCAATATAAATGAGTGTACTGAAAGCCCGAAAATTGCGCATTTAGTGTATTTTCATGCATATCAAGATTAATGCAGATTCTTATGTAAATTAATTCGTAGTATCATATGGTTTAATTTAAAATTGATTCTGAGCAATATATATGAGTGTACTGAAAGCCCGAAAATTGCGCATTTAGTGTATTTTCATGCATATCAAGTTTAATGCTGATTCTTATGTAAATTGATGTGTAGAATCATATGGTCTCATTTAAAATTGATTCCGAGCAATATAAATGAGTGTACTGAAAGCCCGAAATTTGGGCATTTAGTGTATTTTCATGCATATCAAGATTAATGCTGATTCTTATGTAAATTGATGTGTAGAATCATATGGTCTAATTTATAAGTGATTCTGATCAATATAAATGACTGTACTGAAAGCCCGAAAATTGCGCATTTAGTGTATTTTCATGCATATCAAGATTAATGCTGATTCTTATGTAAATTGATGTGTAGAATCATATGGTCTCATTTAAATTTGATTCTGAGCAATATAAATGATTGTACTGAAAGCCCGAAAATTGCGCATTTAGTGTATTTTCATGCATATCAAGATTAATGCTGATTCTTATATCAATTGATGTGTAGAATCATATGGTCTCATTTTAAATTGACTCTGAGCGATATAAATGAGTGTACTGAAAGCCCGAAAATTGCGCATTTAGTGTATTTTCATGCATATCAAGATTAATGCTGATTCTTTTGTAAATTGATGTGTAGCATCAGATTGTCTCATTTAAAATTGATTCTGATCAATAAAAATGAGTGTTCTGAAAGACCAAAACTGCGCATTTAGTGTATTTTCATGCATATCAAGATTAATGCTGATTCTTATGTAAATTGATGTGTAGAATCATATGGTCTCGTTTGAAATTTCTTCTGGGCAATATAAATGACTGTGCTGAAAGCTCGAAAATTGCGAATTTAGTGTATTTTCATGCACATCAAGATTAATGCAGATTCTTATGTAAATTGATGTGTAGAATCATATGGTCTCATTTAAAATTGATTCTGAGCAATATAAATGAGTGTACTGAAAGCCCGAAAATTGCGCATTTAGTGTATTTTCATGCATATCAAGATTAATGCTGATTCTTATGTAAATTGATGTGTAGAATCATACGGTCTCATTTGAAATTGATTCTGAGCAATATAAATGAGTGTACTGAAAGCCCGAAAATTGCGCATTTATTGAATTTTCATGCATATCAAGATTAATGCTGATTCTTATGTAAATTGATGTGTAGAATCATATGGTCTCATTTAAAATTAATTCTGAGCAATATAAATGAGTGTACTGAAAGCCCGAAAATTGCGCATTTAGTGTATTTTCATGCATATCAAGATTAATGCTGATTCTTATGTAAATTGATGTGTAGAATCATATGGTCTCATTTAAATTTGATTCTGAGCAATATAAATGATTGTACTGAAAGCCCGAAAATTGCGCATTTAGTGTATTTTCATGCATATCAAGATTAATGCTGATTCTTATGTAAATTGATGTGTAGAATCATACGGTCTCATTTGAAATTGATTCTGATCAATATAAATGACTGTACTGAAAGCCCGAAAATTGCGCATGTATTGAATTTTCATGCATATCAAGATTAATGCTGATTCTTATGTAAATTGATGTGTAGAATCATATGGTCTCATTTAAAATTAATTCTGAGCAATATAAATGAGTGTACTGAAAGCCCGAAAATTGCGCATTTAGTGTATTTTCATGCATATCAAGATTAATGCTGATTCTTATGTAAATTGATGTGTAGAATCATATGGTCTCATTTAAATTTGATTCTGAGCAATATAAATGATTGTACTGAAAGCCTGAAAATTGCGCATTTAGTGTATTTTCATGCATATCAAGATTAATGCTGATTCTTATGAAAATTCATGTGTAGAATCATATGGTTTCATTTAAAATTGATTCTGATCAATATAAATGAGTGTATTGAATGACCAAAAACTGCGCATTTAGTGTATTTTCATGCATATCAAGATTAATGCTGATTCTTATGTAAATTGATGTGTAGAATCATACGGTCTCATTTAAAATTGATTCTGATCAATATAAATGAGTGTACTGAAAAGCCCGAAAATTGCGCATTTAGTGTATTTTCATGCATATCAAGATTAATGCAGATTCTTATGTAAATTAATTCGTAGTATCATATGGTTTAATTTAAAATTGATTCTGAGCAATATATATGAGTGTACTGAAAGCCCGAAAATTGCGCATTTAGTGTATTTTCATGCATATCAAGTTTAATGCTGATTCTTATGTAAATTGATGTGTAGAATCATATGGTCTCATTTAAAATTGATTCCGAGCAATATAAATGAGTGTACTGATAGCCCGAAATTTGGGCATTTAGTGTATTTTCATGCATATCAAGATTAATGCTGATTCTTATGTAAATTGATGTGTAGAATCATATGGTCTAATTTATAAGTGATTCTGATCAATATAAATGACTGTACTGAAAGCCCGAAAATTGCGCATTTAGTGTATTTTCATGCATATCAAGATTAATGCTGATTCTTATGTAAATTGATGTGTAGAATCATATGGTCTCATTTAAATTTGATTCTGAGCAATATAAATGATTGTACTGAAAGCCCGAAAATTGCGCATTTAGTGTATTTTCATGCATATCAAGATTAATGCTGATTCTTATATCAATTGATGTGTAGAATCATATGGTCTCATTTTAAATTGACTCTGAGCGATATAAATGAGTGTACTGAAAGCCCGAAAATTGCGCATTTAGTGTATTTTCATGCATATCAAGATTAATGCTGATTCTTTTGTAAATTGATGTGTAGCATCAGATTGTCTCATTTAAAATTGATTCTGATCAATAAAAATGAGTGTTCTGAAAGACCAAAACTGCGCATTTAGTGTATTTTCATGCATATCAAGATTAATGCTGATTCTTATGTAAATTGATGTGTAGAATCATATGGTCTCGTTTGAAATTTCTTCTGGGCAATATAAATGACTGTGCTGAAAGCTCGAAAATTGCGAATTTAGTGTATTTTCATGCACATCAAGATTAATGCAGATTCTTATGTAAATTGATGTGTAGAATCATATGGTCTCATTTAAAATTGATTCTGAGCAATATAAATGAGTGTACTGAAAGCCCGAAAATTGCGCATTTAGTGTATTTTCATGCATATCAAGATTAATGCTGATTCTTATGTAAATTGATGTGTAGAATCATACGGTCTCATTTGAAATTGATTCTGAGCAATATAAATGAGTGTACTGAAAGCCCGAAAATTGCGCATTTATTGAATTTTCATGCATATCAAGATTAATGCTGATTCTTATGTAAATTGATGTGTAGAATCATATGGTCTCATTTAAAATTAATTCTGAGCAATATAAATGAGTGTACTGAAAGCCCGAAAATTGCGCATTTAGTGTATTTTCATGCATATCAAGATTAATGCTGATTCTTATGTAAATTGATGTGTAGAATCATATGGTCTCATTTAAATTTGATTCTGAGCAATATAAATGATTGTACTGAAAGCCCGAAAATTGCGCATTTAGTGTATTTTCATGCATATCAAGATTAATGCTGATTCTTATGTAAATTGATGTGTAGAATCATACGGTCTCATTTGAAATTGATTCTGAGCAATATAAATGAGTGTACTGAAAGCCCGAAAATTGCGCATGTATTGAATTTTCATGCATATCAAGATTAATGCTGATTCTTATGTAAATTGATGTGTAGAATCATATGGTCTCATTTAAAATTAATTCTGAGCAATATAAATGAGTGTACTGAAAGCCCGAAAATTGCGCATTTAGTGTATTTTCATGCATATCAAGATTAATGCTGATTCTTATGTAAATTGATGTGTAGAATCATATGGTCTCATTTAAATTTGATTCTGAGCAATATAAATGATTGTACTGAAAGCCTGAAAATTGCGCATTTAGTTTATTTTCATGCATATCAAGATTAATGCTGATTCTTATGAAAATTCATGTGTAGAATCATATGGTTTCATTTAAAATTGATTCTGATCAATATAAATGAGTGTATTGAATGACCAAAAACTGCGCATTTAGTGTATTTTCATGCATATCAAGATTAATGCTGATTCTTATGTAAATTGATGTGTAGAATCATACGGTCTCATTTAAAATTGATTCTGATCAATATAAATGAGTGTACTGAAAAGCCCGAAAATTGCGCATTTAGTGTATTTTCATGCATATCAAGATTAATGCTGATTCTTATGTAAATTGATGTGTAGCATCATATGGTTTCATTTAATACTGATTCTGAGCAATATAAATGAGTGTACTGAAAGCCCGAAAATTGCGCATTTAGTGTATTTTCATGCATATCAAGATTAATGCAGATTCTTATGTAAATTAATTTGTAGTATCATATGGTTTAATTTAAAATTGATTCTGAGCAATATATATGAGTGTACTGAAAGCCCGAAAATTGCGCATTTAGTGTATTTTCATGCATATCAAGTTTAATGCTGATTCTTATGTAAATTGATGTGTAGAATCATATGGTCTCATTTAAAAGTGATTCTGATCAATATAAATGACTGTACTGAAAGACCAAAAACTGCGCATTTAGTGTATTTTTATGCATATCAAGATTAATGCTGATTCTTATGTAAATTGATGTGTAGAATCATATGGTCGCATTTAAAATTGATTCTGAGCAATATAAATGATTGTACTGAAAGCCCGAAAATTGCGCATTTAGTGTATTTTCATGCATATCAAGATTAATGCTGATTCTTATGAAAATTCATGTGTAGAATCATATGGTTTAATTTAAAATTGATTCTGATCAATATAAATGAGTGTACTGAATGACCAAAAACTGCGCATTTAGTGTATTTTCATGCATATCAAGATTAATGCAGATTCTTATGTAAATGGATGTGTAGAATCATACGGTCTCATTTAAAATTGATTCTGAGCAATATAAATGAGTGTACTGAAAGCCCGAAAATTGCGCATTTACTGTATTTTCATGCATATCAAGATTAATGCTGATTCTTATGTAAATTGATGTGTAGAATCATACGGTCTCATTTGAAATTGATTCTGAGCAATATAAATGAGTGTACTGAAAGCCCGAAAATTTCGCATTTATTGAATTTTCATGCATATCAAGATTAATGCTGATTCTTATGTAAATTGATGTGTAGAATCATATGGTCTCATTTAAAATTGATTCTGAGCAATATAAATGATTGTACTGAAAGCCCGAAAATTGCGCATTTAGTGTATTTTCATGCATATCAAGATTAATGCTGATTCTTATGTAAATTGATGTGTAGAATCATATGGTCTCATTTAAAAGTGATTCTGATCAATATAAATGACTGTACTGAAAGACCAAAAACTGCGCATTTAGTGTATTTTCATGCATATCAAGATTAATGCTGATTCTTATGTAAATTGATGTGTAGAATCATACGGTTTATTTAAAATTGATTCTGAGCAATATAAATGAATGTACTGAAATCCCGAAAATTGCGCAGTTAGTGTATTTTCATGCATATCAAGATTAATGCTGATTCTTATGTAAATTGATGTGTAGAATCATATGGTTTCATTTAATATTGATTCTGAGCAATATAAATGAGTGTACTGAAAGCCCGAAAATTGCGCATTTAGTGTATTTTCATGCATATCAAGATTAATGCTGATTCTTATGAAAATTGATTTGTAGAATCATATGGTTTAATTTAAAATTCATTCTGAGCAATATAAATGAGTGTACTGAAAGCACGAAAATTGCGCATTTAGTGTATTTTCATGCATATCAAGATTAATGCTGATTCTTATGTAAATTGATGTGTAGAATCATATGGACTCGTTTGAAATTGCTTCTGGGCAATATAAATGACTGTGCTGAAAGCCCGAAAATTGCGAATTTAGTGTATTTTCATGCACATCAAGATTAATGCAGATTCTTATGTAAATTGATGTGTAGAATCATATGGTCTCATTTGAAATTGATTCTGAGCAATATAAATGAGTGTACTGAAAGCCCGAAAATTGCGCATTTAGTGTATTTTCATGCATATCAAGATTAATGCTGATTCTTATGTAAATTTATGTGTAGAATCATATGGTCTCATTTAAAATTAATTCTGAGCAATATAAATGACTGTACTGAAAGCCCGAAAATTGCGCATTTCGTGTATTTTCATGCATATCAAGATTAATGCTGATTCTTATGTAAATTGATGTGTAGAATCATACGGTCTCATTTGAAATTGATTCTGAGCAATATAAATGAGTGTACTGAAAAGCCCGAAAATTGCGCACTTAGTGTATTTTCATGCATATCAAGATTAATGCTGATTCTTATGTAAATTGATGTGTAGAATCATATGGTCTCATTTAAAATTGATTCTGAGCAATATAAATGATTGTACTGAAAGCCCGAAAATTGCGCATTTAGTGTATTTTCATGCATATCAAGATTAATGCTGATTCTTATGAAACTTCATGTTTAGAATCATATGGTTTCATTTAAAATTGATTCTGATCAATATAAATGAGTGTACTGAATGACCAAAAACTGCGCATTTAGTGTATTTTCATGCATATCAAGATTAATACTGATTCTTATGTAAATTGATGTGTAGAATCATACGGTCTCATTTAAAATTGATTCTGATCAATATAAATGAGTGTACTGATAGTCCAAAAACTGCGCATTTAGTGCATTTTCATGCATATCAAGATTAATGCTGATTCTTATGTAAATTAATGTGTAGAATCATACGGTCTTATTTAAAATTGATTCTGAGCAATATAAATGAATGTGCTGAAATCCCGAAAATTGCGCAGTTAGTGTATTTTCATGCATATCAAGATTAATGCTGATTCTTATGTAAATTGATGTGTAGAATCATATGGTTTCATTTAATATTGATTCTGAGCAATATAAATGAGTGTACTGAAAGCCCGAATATTGCGCATTTAGTGTATTTTCATGCATATCAAGATTAATGCTCATTCTTATGAAAATTGATTTGTAGAATCATATGGTTTAATTTAAAATTCATTCTGAGCAATATAAATGAGTGTAATGAAAGCCCGAAATTGCGCATTTAGTGTATTTTCATGCATATCAAGATTAATGCTGATTCTTATGTAAATTGATGTGTAGAATCATATGGTCACGTTTGAAATTGCTTCTGGGCAATATAAATGACTGTGCTGAAAGCCCGAAAATTGCGAATTTAGTGTATTTTCATGCACATCAAGATTAATGCAGATTCTTATGTAAATTGATGTGTAGAATCATATGGTCTCATTTAAAATTGATTCTGAGCAATATAAATGAGTGTACTGAAAAGCCCGAAAATTGCGCATTTAGTGTATTTTCATGCATGTCAAGATTAATGCAGATTCTTATGTAAATTGATGTGTAGCATCAGATGGTCTCATTTAAAATTGATTCTGATCAATAAAAATGAGTGTTCTGAAAGACCAAAACTGCGCATTTAGTGTATTTTCATGCATATCAAGATTAATGCTGATTCTTATGTAAATTGATGTGTAGAATCATATGGTCTCGTTTGAAATTTCTTCTGGGCAATATAAATGACTGTGCTGAAAGCTCGAAAATTGCGAATTTAGTGTATTTTCATGCACATCAAGATTAATGCAGATTCTTATGTAAATTGATGTGTAGAATCATATGGTCTCATTTAAAATTGATTCTGAGCAATATAAATGAGTGTACTGAAAGCCCGAAAATTGCGCATTTAGTGTATTTTCATGCATATCAAGATTAATGCTGATTCTTATGTAAATTGATGTGTAGAATCATACGGTCTCATTTGAAATTGATTCTGAGCAATATAAATGAGTGTACTGAAAGCCCGAAAATTGCGCATTTATTGAATTTTCATGCATATCAAGATTAATGCTGATTCTTATGTAAATTGATGTGTAGAATCATATGGTCTCATTTAAAATTAATTCTGAGCAATATAAATGAGTGTACTGAAAGCCCGAAAATTGCGCATTTAGTGTATTTTCATGCATATCAAGATTAATGCTGATTCTTATGTAAATTGATGTGTAGAATCATATGGTCTCATTTAAATTTGATTCTGAGCAATATAAATGATTGTACTGAAAGCCCGAAAATTGCGCATTTAGTGTATTTTCATGCATATCAAGATTAATGCTGATTCTTATATCAATTGATGTGTAGAATCATATGGTCTCATTTAAAATTGACTCTGAGCGATATAAATGAGTGTACTGAAAGCCCGAAAATTGCGCATTTAGTGTATTTTCATGCATATCAAGATTAATGCTGATTCTTTTGTAAATTGATGTGTAGCATCAGATGGTCTCATTTAAAATTGATTCTGATCAATAAAAATGAGTGTTCTGAAAGACCAAAACTGCGCATTTAGTGTATTTTCATGCATATCAAGATTAATGCTGATTCTTATGTAAATTGATGTGTAGAATCATATGGTCTCGTTTGAAATTTCTTCTGGGCAATATAAATGACTGTGCTGAAAGCTCGAAAATTGCGAATTTAGTGTATTTTCATGCACATCAAGATTAATGCAGATTCTTATGTAAAATGATGTGTAGAATCATATGGTCTCATTTAAAATTGATTCTGAGCAATATAAATGAGTGTACTGAAAGCCCGAAAATTGCGCATTTAGTGTATTTTCATGCATATCAAGATTAATGCTGATTCTTATGTAAATTGATGTGTAGAATCATACGGTCTCATTTGAAATTGATTCTGAGCAATATAAATGAGTGTACTGAAAGCCCGAAAATTGCGCATTTATTGAATTTTCATGCATATCAAGATTAATGCTGATTCTTATGTAAATTGATGTGTAGAATCATATGGTCTCATTTAAAATTAATTCTGAGCAATATAAATGAGTGTACTGAAAGCCCGAAAATTGCGCATTTAGTGTATTTTCATGCATATCAAGATTAATGCTGATTCTTATGTAAATTGATGTGTAGAATCATATGGTCTCATTTAAATTTGATTCTGAGCAATATAAATGATTGTACTGAAAGCCCGAAAATTGCGCATTTAGTGTATTTTCATGCATATCAAGATTAATGCTGATTCTTATGTAAATTGATGTGTAGAATCATACGGTCTCATTTGAAATTGATTCTGAGCAATATAAATGAGTGTACTGAAAGCCCGAAAATTGCGCATGTATTGAATTTTCATGCATATCAAGATTAATGCTGATTCTTATGTAAATTGATGTGTAGAATCATATGGTCTCATTTAAAATTAATTCTGAGCAATATAAATGAGTGTACTGAAAGCCCGAAAATTGCGCATTTAGTGTATTTTCATGCATATCAAGATTAATGCTGATTCTTATGTAAATTGATGTGTAGAATCATATGGTCTCATTTAAATTTGATTCTGAGCAATATAAATGATTGTACTGAAAGCCTGAAAATTGCGCATTTAGTGTATTTTCATGCATATCAAGATTAATGCTGATTCTTATGAAAATTCATGTGTAGAATCATATGGTTTCATTTAAAATTGATTCTGATCAATATAAATGAGTGTATTGAATGACCAAAAACTGCGCATTTAGTGTATTTTCAGGCATATCAAGATTAATGCTGATTCTTATGTAAATTGATGTGTAGCATCATATGGTTTCATTTAATACTGATTCTGAGCAATATAAATGAGTGTACTGAAAGCCCGAAAATTGCGCATTTAGTGTATTTTCATGCATATCAAGATTAATGCAGATTCTTATGTAAATTAATTTGTAGTATCATATGGTTTAATTTAAAATTGATTCTGAGCAATATATATGAGTGTACTGAAAGCCCGAAAATTGCGCATTTAGTGTATTTTCATGCATATCAAGTTTAATG
The DNA here is from genome assembly GCA_037127315.1 of Ascarosepion bandense. Taxonomy (NCBI): domain Eukaryota; kingdom Metazoa; phylum Mollusca; class Cephalopoda; order Sepiida; family Sepiidae; genus Ascarosepion; species Ascarosepion bandense. The sequence goes on along the minus strand of JBBBDQ010025157.1, from coordinate 31,982 downwards.
CTGATTCTTATGTAAATTGATGTGTAGAATCATATGGTCTCATTTAAAAGTGATTCTGATCAATATAAATGAGTGTACTGATAGTCCAAAAACTGCGCATTTAGTGTATTTTATGCATATCAAGATTAATGCTGATTCTTATGTACATTGATGTGTAGAATCATATGGTCTCATTTAAAATTGATTCTGAGCAATATAAATGAGTGTACTGAAAGCCCGAAAATTGCGCATTTACTGTATTTTCATGCATATCAAGATTAATGCTGATTCTTATGTAAATTGATGTGTAGAATCATACGGTCTCATTTGAAATTGATTCTGAGCAATATAAATGAGTGTACTGAAAGCCCGAAAATTTCGCATTTATTGAATTTTCATGCATATCAAGATTAATGCTGATTCTTATGTAAATTGATGTGTAGAATCATATGGTCTCATTTAAAATTAATTCTGAGCAATATAAATGAGTGTACTGAAAGCCCGAAAATTGCGCATTTAGTGTATTTTCATGCATATCAAGATTAATGCTGATTCTTATGTAAATTGATGTGTAGAATCATATGGTCTCATTTAAAATTGATTCTGAGCAATATAAATGATTGTACTGAAAGCCCGAAAATTGCGCATTTAGTGTATTTTCATGCATATCAAGATTAATGCTGATTCTTATGTAAATTGATGTGTAGAATCATATGGTCTCACTTAAAAATGATTCTGATCAATATAAATGACTGTACTGAAAGACCAAAAACTGCGCATTTAGTGTATTTTCATGCATATCAAGATTAATGCTGATTCTTATGTAAATTGATGTGTAGAATCATATGGTCGCATTTAAAATTGATTCTGAGCAATATAAATGATTGTACTGAAAGCCCGAAAATTGCGCATTTAGTGTATTTTCATGCATATCAAGATTAATGCTGATTTTTATGAAAATTCATGTGTAGAATCATATGGTTTAATTTTAAATTGATTCTGATCAATATAAATGAGTGTACTGAATGACCAAAAACTGCGCATTTAGTGTATTTTCATGCATATCAAGATTAATGCAGATTCTTATGTAAATGGATGTGTAGAATCATACGGTCTCATTTAAAATTGATTCTGATCAATATAAATGAGTGTACTGATAGTCCAAAAACTGCGCATTTAGTGTATTTTCATGCATATCAAGATTAATGCTGATTCTTATGTAAATTGATCTGTAGAATCATACGGTTTATTTAAAATTGATTCTGAGCAATATAAATGAATGTACTGAAATCCCGAAAATTGCGCAGTTAGTGTATTTTCATGCATATCAAGATTAATGCTGATTCTTATGTAAATTGATGTGTAGAATCATATGGTTTCATTTAATATTGATTCTGAGCAATATAAATGAGTGTACTGAAAGCCCGAAAATTGCGCATTTAGTGTATTTTCATGCATATCAAGATTAATGCTGATTCTTATGAAAATTGATTTGTAGAATCATATGGTTTAATTTAAAATTCATTCTGAGCAATATAAATGAGTGTACTGAAAGCACGAAAATTGCGCATTTAGTGTATTTTCATGCATATCAAGATTAATGCTGATTCTTATGTAAATTGATGTGTAGAATCATATGGACTCGTTTTAAATTGCTTCTGGGCAATATAAATGACTGTGCTGAAAGCCCGAAAATTGCGAATTTAGTGTATTTTCATGCACATCAAGATTAATGCAGATTCTTATGTAAATTGATGTGTAGAATCATATGGTCTCATTTGAAATTGATTCTGAGCAATATAAATGAGTGTACTGAAAGCCCGAAAATTGCGCATTTAGTGTATTTTCATGCATATCAAGATTAATGCTGATTCTTATGTAAATTTATGTGTAGAATCATATGGTCTCATTTAAAATTAATTCTGAGCAATATAAATGACTGTACTGAAAGCCCGAAAATTGCGCATTTCGTGTATTTTCATGCATATCAAGATTAATGCTGATTCTTATGTAAATTGAAGTGGAGAATCATACGGTCTCATTTGAAATTGATTCTGAGCAATATAAATGAGTGTACTGAAAGCCCGAAAATTGCGCACTTAGTGTATTTTCATGCATATCAAGATTAATGCTGATTCTTATGTAAATTGATGTGTAGAATCATATGGTCTCATTTAAAATTGATTCTGAGCAATATAAATGATTGTACTGAAAGCCCGAAAATTGCGCATTTAGTGTATTTTCATGCATATCAAGATTAATGCTGATTCTTATGAAACTTCATGTTTAGAATCATATGGTTTCATTTAAAATTGATTCTGATCAATATAAATGAGTGTACTGAATGACCAAAAACTGCGCATTTAGTGTATTTTCATGCATATCAAGATTAATACTGATTCTTATGTAAATTGATGTGTAGAATCATACGGTCTCATTTAAAATTGATTCTGATCAATATAAATGAGTGTACTGATAGTCCAAAAACTGCGCATTTAGTGTATTTTCATGCATATCAAGATTAATGCTGATTCTTATGTAAATTAATGTGTAGAATCATACGGTCTTATTTAAAATTGATTCTGAGCAATATAAATGAATGTGCTGAAATCCCGAAAATTGCGCAGTTAGTGTATTTTCATGCATATCAAGATTAATGCTGATTCTTATGTAAATTGATGTGTAGAATCATATGGTTTCATTTAATATTGATTCTGAGCAATATAAATGAGTGTACTGAAAGCCCGAATATTGCGCATTTAGTGTATTTTCATGCATATCAAGATTAATGCTCATTCTTATGAAAATTGATTTGTAGAATCATATGGTTTAATTTAAAATTCATTCTGAGCAATATAAATGAGTGTAATGAAAGCCCGAAATTGCGCATTTAGTGTATTTTCATGCATATCAAGATTAATGCTGATTCTTATGTAAATTGATGTGTAGAATCATATGGTCACGTTTGAAATTGCTTCTGGGCAATATAAATGACTGTGCTGAAAGCCCGAAAATTGCGAATTTAGTGTATTTTCATGCACATCAAGATTAATGCAGATTCTTATGTAAATTGATGTGTAGAATCATATGGTCTCATTTAAAATTGATTCTGAGCAATATAAATGAGTGTACTGAAAGCCCGAAAATTGCGCATTTAGTGTATTTTCATGCATGTCAAGATTAATGCAGATTCTTATGTAAATTGATGTGTAGAATCATACGGTCTCATTTGAAATTGATTCTGAGCAATATAAATGAGTGTACTGAAAGCCCGAAAATTTCGCATTTAGTGTATTTTCATGCATATCAAGATTAATGCTGATAATTTTTCGGGCTTTCAGCACACTCATTTATATTGCTCAGAATTAATTTTAAATGAGACCATATGATTCTACACATCAATTTACATAAGAATCAGCATTAATATTGATATGCATGAAAATACACTAAATGCGCAATTTTCAGGGCTTTCAGCACACTCATTTATATTGCTCAGAATCAATTTTAAATTAAACCATATGATTCTACAAATCAATTTACATAAGAATCAGCATTAATCTTGATATGCATGAAAATACACTAAATGCGCAATTTTCGGGATTTCAGTACACTCATTTATATTACTCAGATTCAATATTAAATGAAACCATATGATTCTACACATCAAGTTACATAATAATCAGTATTAATCTTGGTTAGCATGAAAATACACTAAATGCGCAATTTTCGGGCTTTCAGTACACTCATTTATATTGCTCAGAATCAGATTTAAATAAGACCGTATGATTCTAAACATCAATTTACATAAGAATCAGCATTAATCATGATATGCATGAAAATACACTAAATGCGCAGTTTTTGGACTATCAGTACTCTCATTTATATTGATTAGAATCAATTTTTAATGAGACCGTATGATTCTACACATCAATTTACATAAGAATCAGCATTAATCTTGATATGCATGAAAATACACTAAATGCGCAGTTTTTGGTCATTCAGTACACTCATTTATATTGATCAGAATCAATTTTAAGAGAAACCATATGATTCTACACATGAATTTTCATAAGAATCAGCATTAATCTTGATATGCATGAAAATACACTAAACACGCAATTTTCGGAGCTTTCAGTAGAATCATTTATATTGCTCAGAATCAATTTTAAATGAGACCATATGATTCTACACATCAATTTACATAAGAATCAGCATTAATCTTGATATGCATGAAAATACACTAAATCGCAATTTTCAGGCTTTCAGTACACTCATTTATATCACTCAGAGAATTTTAAATGAGAGCATTTGATTCTACACATCAATTTACAAAAGAATCAGCATTAATCTTGATATGCATGAAAATACACTAAATGCGCAGTTTTTGGTCTTTCAGTACAGTCATTTATATTGATCAGAATGACTTTTAAATGAGACTATATGATTCTACACATCAATTTACATAAGAATAAGCATTAATCTTGATATGCATGAAAATACACTAAATGCCAAATTTTCGGGCTTTCAGTACACTCATTATATTGATCGGAATCAATCTTAAATGAGACCATATGATTCTACACAACAATTTACATAAGAATCAGCATTAATCTTGATATGCATGAAAATACACTAAATGCGCAATTTTCGACTCAGTACACTCATTTATATTGCTCAGAATCAATTTTAAAGGAAACCATATTATTCTACACATCAATTTACATAAGAATCAGCATTAATCTTGATATGCATGAAAATGCACTAAATGCGCAATTTTCAGACTTTCAGTACACTCATTTATATTGCTCAGAACCAATTTTAAATGAGACCGTATGATTCGACACATCAATTTACATAAGAATCAGCATTAATCTTGATATGCATGAAAATTAACTAAATACGCAGTTCTTGGCATTTCAGTACAGTCATTTATATTGATCAGAATCAATTTTAAATGAGACCATATGATTCTACACATCAATTTACATAAGAATCAGCATTAATCTTGATATGCATGAAAATACACTAAATGCGCGGTTTTTGGTCTATCAGTACACTCATTTATATTGATCAGAATCAATTTCAAATTAAACCATATGATTCTACAAATCAATTTACATAAGAATCAGCATTAATCTTGATGTGCATGAAAATTCACTAAATGCGCAATTTTCGGCTTTCAGTACACTCATTTATATTGCTCAGAATCAATTTCAAATGAGACCATATGATTCTACACATCAATTTACATAAGAATCAGCATTAATCTTGATATGCATGAAAATACACTAAATGCGCAATTTTCGGGCTTTCAGTACACTCATTTATATTGCTCAGAATCAATTTTAAATGAGACCATATGATTCTACACATCAATTTACATAAGAATCAGCATTAATCTTGATATGCATGAAAATACACTAAATGCGCAATTTTCGGGCTTTCAGTACACTCATTTATATTGCTCAGAATCAATTTATATTAAACCATATGATTCTACAAATCAATTTATATAAGAATCAGCATTAATCTTGATATGCATGAAAATACACTAAATGCGCAATTTTCGCTTTCAGTACACCCATTTATATTGCTCAGAATCAATATTAAATGAAACCATATGATTCTACACATCAATATACATAAGAATCAGCATTAATCTTGATATGCATGAAAATACACTAAATGCGCAATTTTCGGGCTTTCAGTACACTCATTTATATTGCTCAGAATCAATTTTAAATGAGACCGTATGATTCTACACATCAATTTACATAATAATCAGCATTAATCTTGATATGCATGAAAATACATTAAATGCGCAGTTTTTGGTCTATCAGTACACTCATTATATTGATCAAAATCAATTTCAAATGAGACCATATGATTCTACACATCAATTTACATAAGAATCAGCATTAATCTTGATGTGCATGAATATACACTAAATTCGCAATTTTCGGGCTTTCAGCACACTCATTTATATTGCCCAGAAGCAAATTCAAATGAGTCCATATGATTCTACACATCAATTTACATAAGAATCAGCATTAATCTTGATATGCATGAAAATACACTAAATGCCAAATTTTCGGGCTTTCAGTACACTCATTTATATTGCTCGGAATCAATTTTAAATGAGACCATATTATTCTACACATCAATTTACATAAGAATCAGCATTAATCTTGATATGCATGAAAATACACTAAATGCGCAATATTCGGGCTTTCAGTACACTCATTTATATTGCTCAGAATTAATTTTAAATGAGACCATATGATTCTACACATCAATTTACATAAGAATCAGCATTAATCTTGATATGCATGAAAATTCACTAAATGCGCAATTTTCGGGCTTTCAGTACATTCATTTATATTGCTCAGAATCAATTTCAAATGAGACCATATGATTCTACACATCAATTTACATAAGAATCAGCATTAATCTTGATATGCATGAATATACACTAAATTCGCAATTTTCGGGCTTTCAGCATACTCATTTATATTGCCCAGAAGCAATTTCAAATGAGACCATATGATTCTACACATCAATTTACATAAGAATCAGCATTAATCTTGATATGCATGAAAATACACTAAATGCGCAATTTTCGGGCTTTTCAGTACACTCATTTATATTGCTCAGAATCAATTTTAAATGAGACCGTATGATTCTACACATCAATTTACATAATAATCAGCATTAATCTTGATATGCATGAAAATACATTAAATGCGCTGTTTTTGGTCTATCAGTACACTCATTATATTGATCAGAATCAATTTCAAATGAGACCATATGATTATACACATCAATTTACATAAGAATCAGCATTAATCTTGATGTGCATGAATATACACTAAATTCGCAATTTTCGGGCTTTCAGCACACTCATTTATATTGCCCAGAAGCAAATTCAAATGAGTCCATATGATTCTACACATCAATTTACATAAGAATCAGCATTAATCTTGATATGCATGAAAATACACAAAATGCCAAATTTTCGGGCTTTTCAGTACACTCATTTATATTGCTCGGAATCAATTTTAAATGAGACCATATTATTCTACACATCAATTTACATAAGAATCAGCATTAATCTTGATATGCATGAAAATACACTAAATCGCAATATTCGAACTTTCAGTACACTCATTTATATTGCTCAGAATTAATTTTAAATGAGACCATATGATTCTACACATCAATTTACATAAGAATCAGCATTAATCTTGATATGCATGAAAATTCACTAAATGCGCAATTTTCGGAGGCTTTCAGTACATTCATTTATATTACTCAGAATCAATTTCAAATGAGACCATATGATTCTACACATCAATTTACATAAGAATCAGCATTAATCTTGATATGCATGAATATACACTAAATTCGCAATTTTCGGCTTTCAGCATACTCATTTATATTGCCCAGAAGCAATTTCAAATGAGACCATATGATTCTACACATCAATTTACATAAGAAATCAGCATTAATCTTGATATGCATGAAAATACACTAAATGCGCAATTTTCGGGCTTTCAGTACACTCATTTATATTGCTCAGAATCAATTTTAAATTAAACCATATGATTCTAAAAATCAATTTACATAAGAATCAGCATTAATTTGATATGCATGAAAATACACTAAATGCGCAATTTTCGGGCCTTCAGTACACGCATTTATATTGCTCAGAATCAATATTAAATGAAACCATATGATTCTACACATCAATTTACATAAGAATCAGCATTAATCTTGATATGCATGAAAATACACTAAATGCGCAGTTTTTGGTCTATCAGTACACTCATTTATATTGATCAGAATCAATTTCAAATTAAACCATATGTTTCTACAAATCAATTTACATAAGAATCAGCATTAATCTTGATATGCATGAAAATGCACTAAATGCATTTCGGAAATGCTTTCAGTACTCATTTATATTGCTCAGAATCAATTTCAAATGAGACCATATCTCACATCAATTTACATAAGAATCAGCATTAATCTTGATATGCATGAAAATACACTAAATGCGCATTTTCAGGCTTTTCAGTACACTCATTTATATTGCTCAGAATCAATTTTAAATGAGACCATATGATTCTAAACATCAATTTACATAAGAATCAGCATTAATCTTGATGTGCATGAAAATACACTAAATTCGCAATTTTCGAGCTTTCAGCACACTCATTTATATTGCCCTGAATCAATTTCAAATGAGACCATATGATTCTACAAATCAATTTATATAAGAATCAACATTAATCTTGATATGCATGAAAATACACTAAATGCGCAATTTTCAAACTTTCAGTACACTCATTTATATTGCTCAGAATCAATATTAAATGAAACCATATGATTCTACACATCATCAATTTACATAAGAATCAGCATTAATCTTGATATGCATGAAAATACACTAAATGCGCAATTTTTGGGCTTTCAGTACACTCATTTATATTGCTCAGAATCAATTTAAATGAGACCGTATGATTCTACACATCAATTTACATAAGAATCAGCATTAATCTTGATATGCATGAAAATACACTAAATGCGCAGTTTTTGGTCTTTCAGTACAGTCATTTATATCGATCAGAATCACTTTTAAATGAGACTATATGATTCTACACATCAATTTACATAAGAATCAGCATTAATCTTGATATGCATGAAAATACACTGAATACCAAATTTTCGGGCTTTCAGTACACTCATTTATATTGCTCAGAATCAATTTCAAATGAGACCATATGATTCTACACATCAATTTACATAAGAATCAGCATTAATCTTGATATGCATGAAAATACACTAAATGCGCAATTTTCGGGCTTTCAGTACACTCATTTATATTGCTCAGAATCAATTTTAAATGAGACCATATGATTCTAAACATCAATTTACATAAGAATCAGCATTAATCTTGATGTGCATGAAAATACACAAAATTCGCAATTTTCGAGCTTTCAGCACACTCATTTATATTGCCCTGAATCAATTTCAAATGAGACCATATGATTCTACAAATCAATTTATATAAGAATCAACATTAATCTTGATATGCATGAAAATACACTAAATGCGCAATTTTCGGGCTTTCAGTACACTCATTTATATTGATCAGAATCAATATTAAATGAAACCATATGATTCTACACATCAATTTACATAAGAATCAGCATTAATCTTGATATGCATGAAAATACACTAAATGCGCAATTTTCGGGCTTTCAGTACACTCATTTATATTGCTCAGAATCAATTTTAAATGAGACCGTATGATTCTACACATCAATTTACATAAGAATCAGCATTAATCTTGATATGCATGAAAATACACTAAATGCGCAGTTTTTGGTCTTTCAGTACAGTCATTTATATCGATCAGAATCACTTTTAAATGAGACTATATGATTCTACACATCAATTTACATAAGAATCAGCATTAATCTTGATATGCATGAAAATACACTGAATACCAAATTTTCGGGCTTTCAGTACACTCATTATATTGCTCGGAATCAATTTTAAATGAGACCATATCCACATCAATTTACATAAGAATCATACTAATCTTGACATGGCAATACATTAACAAGTGCAATTTTCGGGCTTTCAGTACACTCATTTATATTGCTCAGAATTAATTTTAAATGAGACCATATTATTCCATACATCAATTTAGATATAGAATTGCATTAATCGATATGCATGAAAATTCACTAAATGGCAAATTCTCTTCGGCTTAGCATTCAACATATTGCTCAATCAATTTCATCGAGACCATATGATTCTACACACTTTCATTTGCATAAGAATCAGCATTAATTGATATACATATACTTCAAATTCGCAATCTTCGAGGTTTCAGCACACTCGGTATTGCCAAGAAGAAATTTCAAATGAGACCATATACATCGAATTTACATATAGTCAGCATTAATCTTGATATGCATGAAATATACACTAAATGCACGGACATATTTGCTCAGAATCAATATTTATGATTCTACACATCAATTTACGTAAGAATCAGCATTAATCTTGATATGCATGAAAATACACTAAATGCGCAATTTTCGGGCTTTCAGTACACTCATTTATATTGCTCAGAATCAATTTTAAATAAGACCGTATGATTCTACACATCAATTTACATAAGAATCAGCATTAATCTTGATATGCCTGAAAATACACTAAATGCGCAGTTTTTGGACTATCAGTGCACTCATTTATATTGATCAGAATCAATATTAAATGAACCCATATGATTCTACACACCAATTTACATAAGAATCAGCATTAATCTTGATATGCATGAAAATACACTAAATGCGCAGTTTTTGGTCATTCAGTACACTCATTTATATTGATCAGAATCAAGTTTAAATGAAACCATATGATTCTACACATGAATTTTCATCAGAATCAGCATTAATCTTGATATGCATGAAAATACACTAAATGCGCAATTTTCGGGCTTTCAGTACAATAATTTATATTGCCCAGAATCAATTTCAAATGAGACCATATGATTCTACACATCAATTTACATAAGAATCAGCATTAATCTTGATATGCATGAAAATACACTAAATGCGCAATTTTCGGGAGCTTTCAGTACACTCATTTATATCGCTCAGAGAATTTCAGATGAGACCGTATGATTCTACACATCAATTTACATAAGATTCAGCATTAATCTTGATATGCCTGAAAATACACTAAATGCGCAATTTTCAGCTTTCAGTACAATCATTTATATTGATCAGAATCAATTTTAAATGAGACCATATGATTCTACACATCAATTTACATAAGAATCAGCATTAATCTTGATATGCATGAAAATACACTAAATGCGCAATTTTCGGGCTTTTCAGTACAATCATTTATATTGATCAGAATCAATTTTAAATGAGACCATATGATTCTACACATCAATTTACATAAGAATCAGCATTAATCTTGATATGCATGAAAATACACTAAATGCGCAATTTTCAGGGCTTTCAGCACACTCATTTTTATCGCTCAGAGAGAATTTCAAATAAGACCGTATGATTCTACACATCAATTTACATAAGAATCAGCATTAATCTTGATATGCCTGAAAATACACTAAATGCGCAGTTTTTGTTTTTTCAGTACAGTCATTTATATCGATCAGAATCACTTTTAAATGAGACTATATGATTCTACACATCAATTTACATAAGAATCAGCATTAATCTTGATATGCATGAAAATACACTAAATGCGCAATTTTCGGGCTTTCAGTACACTCATTTATATTGCTCAGAATCAATTTTAAATGAGACCGTATGATTCTACACATCAATTTACATAAGAATCAGCATTAATCTTGATATGCATGAAAATACACTAAATGCGCAGTTTTTGGTCTTTCAGTACAGTCATTTATATCGATCAGAATCACTTTTAAATGAGACTATATGATTCTACACATCAATTTACATAAGAATCAGCATTAATCTTGATATGCATGAAAATACACTGAATACCAAATTTTCGGGCTTTCAGTACACTCATTATATTGCTCGGAATCAATTTTAAATGAGACCATATGATTCTACACATCAATTTACATAAGAATCAGCATTAATCTTGATATGCATGAATATACACTAAATTCGCAATCTTCGGGGTTTCAGCACACTCATTTGTATTGCCCAGAAGAAATTTCAAATGAGACCATATGATTCTTCACATCAATTTACATATGAATCAGCATTAATCTTGATATGCATGAAAATACACTAAATGCGCAATTTTCGGGCCTTCAGTACACTCATTTATATTGCTCAGAATCAATATTAAATGAAACCATATGATTCTACACATCAATTTACGTAAGAATCAGCATTAATCTTGATATGCATGAAAATACACTAAATGCGCAATTTTCGGGCTTTCAGTACACTCATTTATATTGCTCAGAATCAATTTTAAATAAGACCGTATGATTCTACACATCAATTTACATAAGAATCAGCATTAATCTTGATATGCCTGAAAATACACTAAATGCGCAGTTTTTGGACTATCAGTGCACTCATTTATATTGATCAGAATCAATATTAAATGAACCCATATGATTCTACACACCAATTTACATAAGAATCAGCATTAATCTTGATATGCATGAAAATACACTAAATGCGCAATTTTCGGGCTTTCAGTACACTCATTTATATTGCTCAGAATCAATTTTAAATAAGACCGTATGATTCTACACATCAATTTACATAAGAATCAGCATTAATCTTGATATGCATGAAAATACACTAAATGCGCAGTTTTTGGTCATTCAGTACACTCATTTATATTGATCAGAATCAAGTTTAAATGAAACCATATGATTCTACACATGAATTTTCATCAGAATCAGCATTAATCTTGATATGCATGAAAATACACTAAATGCGCAATTTTCGGGCTTTCAGTACAATAATTTATATTGCCCAGAATCAATTTCAAATGAGACCATATGATTCTACACATCAATTTACATAAGAATCAGCATTAATCTTGATATGCATGAAAATACACTAAATGCGCAATTTTCGGGCTTTCAGTACACTCATTTATATCGCTCAGAGAGAATTTCAGATGAGACCGTATGATTCTACACATCAATTTACATAAGATTCAGCATTAATCTTGATATGCCTGAAAATACACTAAATGCGCAATTTTCGGGCTTTCAGTACAATCATTTATATTGATCAGAATCAATTTTAAATGAGACCATATGATTCTACACATCAATTTACATAAGAATCAGCATTAATCTTGATATGCATGAAAATACACTAAATCCCAAATTTTCGGGCTTTCAGTACACTCATTATATTGCTCGGAATCAATTTTAAATGAGACCATATGATTCTACACATCAATTTACATAAGAATCAGCATTAATCTTGATATGCATGAAAATACACTAAATGCGCAATATTCGGGCTTTCAGTACACTCATTTATATTGCTCAGAATTAATTTTAAATGAGACCATATGATTCTACACATCAATTTACATAAGAATCAGCATTAATCTTGATATGCATGAAAATTCACTAAATGCGCAATTTTCGGGCTTTCAGTACATTCATTTATATTGCTCAGAATCAATTTCAAATGAGACCATATGATTCTACCCATCAATTTACATAAGAATCAGCATTAATCTTGATATGCATGAATATACACTAAATTCGCAATTTTCGGGCTTTCAGCATACTCATTTATATTGCCCAGAAGCAATTTCAAATGAGACCATATGATTCTACACATCAATTTACATAAGAATCAGCATTAATCTTGATATGCATGAAAATACACTAAATGCGCAATTTTCGGGCTTTCAGTACACTCATTTATATTGCTCAGAATCAATTTTAAATTAAACCATATGATTCTAAAAATCAATTTACATAAGAATCAGCATTAATTTGATATGCATGAAAATACACTAAATGCGCAATTTTCGGGCATTCAGTACACGCATTTATATTGCTCAGAATCAATATTAAATGAAACCATATGATTCTACACATCAATTTACATAAGAATCAGCATTAATCTTGATATGCATGAAAATACACTAAATGCGCAATTTTCGGGCTTTCAGTACATTCATTTATATTGCTCAGAATCAATTTTAAATGAGACCATATGATTCTAAACATCAATTTACATAAGAATCAGCATTAATCTTGATGTGCATGAAAATACACTAAATTCGCAATTTTCGAGCTTTCAGCACACTCATTTATATTGCCCTGAATCAATTTCAAATGAGACCATATGATTCTACAAATCAATTTATATAAGAATCAGCATTAATCTTGATATGCATGAAAATACACTAAATGCGCAATTTTCGTGCTTTCAGTACACTCATTTATATTGCTCAGAATCAATATTAAATGAAACCATATGATTCTACACATCAATTTACATAAGAATCAGCATTAATCTTGATATGCATGAAAATACACTAAATGCGCAATTTTCGGGCTTTCAGTACACTCATTTATATTGCTCAGAATTAATTTTAAATGAGACCATATTATTCTATACATCAATTTACATAAGAATCAGCATTAATCTTGATATGCATGAAAATTCACTAAATGCGCAATTTTCGGGCTTTCAGTACATTCATTTATATTGCTCAGAATCAATTTCAAATGAGACCATATGATTCTACACATCAATTTACATAAGAATCAGCATTAATCTTGATATGCATGAATATACACCAAATTCGCAATCTTCGGGCTTTCAGCACACTCATTTGTATTGCCCAGAAGAAATTTCAAATGAGACCATATGATTCTTCACATCAATTTACATATGAATCAGCATTAATCTTGATATGCATGAAAATACACTAAATGCGCAATTTTCGGGCTTTCAGTACACTCATTTATATTGCTCAGGATCAATTTTAAATTAAAACATATCATTCTAAAAATCAATTTACATAAGAATCAGCATTAATCTTGATATGCATGAAAATACACTAAATGCGCAGTTTTTGGACTATCAGTACACTCATTTATATTGATCAGAATCAATTTTAAATGAGACCGAATGATTCTACACATCAATTTACATAAGAATCAGCATTAATCTTGATATGCATGAAAATACACTAAATGCGCAGTTTTTGGTCATTCAGTACACTCATTTATATTGATCAGAATCAATTTTAAATGAAACCATATGATTCTACACATGAATTTTCATCAGAATCAGCATTAATCTTGATATGCATGAAAATACACTAAATGCGCAATTTTCGGGCTTTCAGTACAATCATTTATATTGCTCAGAATCAATTTTAAATGAGACCATATGATTCTACACATCAATTTACATAAGAATCAGCATTAATCTTGATATGCATGAAAATACACTAAATGCGCAATTTTCGGGCTTTCAGTACACTCATTTATATCGCTCAGAGAGAATTTCAGATGAGACCGTATGATTCTACACATCAATTTACATAAGAATCAGCATTAATCTTGATATGCATGAAAATACACTAAATGCGCAGTTTTTGTTTTTTCAGTACAGTCATTTATATCGATCAGAATCACTTTTAAATGAGACTATATGATTCTACACATCAATTTATATAAGAATCAGCATTAATCTTGATATGCATGAAAATACACTAAATGCGCAATTTTCGGGCTTTCAGTACAATCATTTATATTGATCAGAATCAATTTTAAATGAGACCATATGATTCTACACATCAATTTACATAAGAATCAGCATTAATCTTGATATGCATGAAAATACACTAAATGCAGCAATTTTCGGGCTTTCAGTACACTCATTTAAATCGCTCAGAGAGAATTTCAAATGAGACCGTATGATTCTACACATCAATTTACATAAGAATCAGCATTAATCTTGATATGCCTGAAAATACACTAAATGCGCAGTTTTTGTTTTTTCAGTACAGTCATTTATATCGATCAGAATCACTTTTAAATGAGACTATATGATTCTACACATCAATTTACATAAGAATCAGCATTAATCTTGATATGCATGAAAATACACTAAATGCGCAATTTTCGGGACTTTCAGTACACTCATTTTTATTGCTCAGAATTAATTTTAAATGAGACCATATGATTCTACACATCAATTTACATAAGAATCAGCATTAATCTTGATATGCATGAAAATTCACTAAATGCGCAATTTTCGGGCTTTCAGTACATTCATTTATATTGCTCAGAATCAATTTCAAATGAGACCATATGATTCTACACATCAATTTACATAAGAATCAGCATTAATCTTGATATGCATGAATATACTCTAAATTCGCAATTTACGGGCTTTCAGCACACTCATTTATATTGCTCAGAATCAATTTTAAATAAGACCGTATGATTCTACACATCAATTTACGTAAGAATCAGCATTAATCTTGATATGCATGAAAATACACTAAATGCGCAATTTTCGGGCTTTCAGTACAATCATTTATATTGCACAGAAATTAATTTTAAATGAAAACGTATGATTCCACGCATCAATTTACATAAGAATCTGCATTAATCTTGATATGCATGAAAATACACTAAATGCGCAGTTTTTGCTCTTTCAGTACACTCATTTATATTGCTCAGAATTAATTTTAAATGAGACCATATGATTCTACACATCAATTTACATAAGAATCAGCATTAATCTTGATATGCATGAAAATACACTACATGCCAAATTTTCGGGCTTTCAGTACACTCATTATATTGCTCGGAATCAATTTTAAATGAGACCATATGATTCTACACATCAATTTACATAAGAATCAGCATTAATCTTGATATGCATGAAAATACACTAAATGCGCAATTTTCGGGCTTTCAGTACACTCATTTATATTGTTCAGAATCAATTTTTAAGGAAACCATATTATTCTACACATCAATTTACATAAGAATCAGCATTAATCTTGATATGCATGAAAATGTACTAAATGCGCAATTTTCGGGCTTTCAGTACACTCATTGATATTGCTCAGAATCAATTTTAAAAGAGACCGTATGATTCGACACATCAATTTACATAAGTAAATGAGTGTCCTGAAAGTCCAAAACTGAGCATTTAGTGTATTTTCATGCATATCAAGATTAATGCTGGATCTTATGTAAATTGATGTGTACAATCATATGGTTACATTTAAAATTGATTCTGAGCAATATAAATGAGTGTACTGAAAGCCCGAAAATGGCGAATTTAATGTATTTTCATGCATATCAAGATTAATGCTGATTCTTATGTAAATTGATGTGTAGAATCATATGGTTTCATTTCAAATTGATTCTGAGCAACATACATGAGTGTACTGAAAGCCCGAAAATTGCGCATTTAATGTATTTTCATGCATATCAAGATTAATGCTGATTCTTATGTAAATTGATGTGTAGAATCATATGGTCTCATTTGAAATTGCTTCTGGGCAATATAAATGAGTGTGCTGAAAGCCCGAAAATTGCGAATTTAGTGTATATTCATGCACATCAAGATTAATGCTGATTCTTATGTGAATTGATGTGTAGAATCATATGGTCTCATTTGAAATTGATTCTGATCAATATAAATGAGTGTACTGATAGACAAAAAACTGCGCATTTAGTGTATTTTCATGCATATCAAGATTAATGCTGATTCTTATGTAAATTGATGTGTAGATTCATACGGTCTCATTTAAAATTGATTCTGAGCAATATAAATGCGTGTACTGAAAACCCGAAAATTGCGCATTTAGTGTATTTTCATGCATATCAAGATTAATGCTGATTCTTATGTAATTTGATGTGTAGAATCATATGGTTTCATTTAATATTGATTCTGAGCAATATAAATGAGTGTACTGAATGCCCGAAAATTGCGCATTTAGTGTATTTTCATGCATATCAAGATTAATGCTGATTCTTATGTAAATTGATGTGTAGAATCATATGGTCTCATTTAAAATTGATTCCGAGCAATATAATGAGTGTACAGAACGCCCGAAAATTTGGCATTTAGTGTATTTTCATGCATATCAAGATTAATGCTGATTCTTATGTAAATTGATGTGTAGAATCATATAGTCTCATTTAAAAGTGATTCTGATCAATATAAATGACTGTACTGAAAGTCCAAAAACTGCGCATTTAGTGTATTTTCATGCATATCAAGATTAATGCTGATTCTTAGGTAAATTGATGTGTAGAATCATATGGTCTCATTTAAAATTCTCTCTCAGCGATATAAATGAGTGTACTGAAAGCCCGAAAATTGCGCATTTAGTGTATTTTCATGCATATCAAGATTAATGCTGATTCTTATGTAAATGGATGTGTAGAATCATATGGTCTCTTTTAAAATTTATTCTGAGCAATATAAATGATTGTACTGAAAGCCCGAAAATTGCGCATTAATGTATTTTCATGCATATCAAGATTAATGCTGATTCTCATGGAAATTCATGTGTAGAATCATATGGTTTCATTTGAAATTGATTCTGATCAATATAAATGAGTGTACTGAATGACCAAAAACTGCGCATTTAGTGTATTTTCATGCATATCAAGATTAATGCTGATTCTTATGTAAATTGATGTGTAGAATCATACGGTCTTATTTAAAATTGATTCTGATCAATATAAATGAGTGTACTGATAGTCCAAAAACTGCGCATTTAGTGTATTTTCATGCATATCAAGATTAATCTTGATTCTTATGTAAATTGATGTGTAGAATCATATGGTTTCATTTAATATTTATTCTGAGCAATATAAATGAGTGTACTGAAAGCCCGAAAATTGCGCATTTAGTGTATTTTCATGCATATCAAGATTAATGCTGATTCTTATGTAAATTGATGTGTAGAATCATATGGTTTAATTTAAAATTGATTCTGAGCAATATATATGAGTGTGCTGAAAGCCCGAAAATTGCGTATTTAGTGTATTTTCATGCATATCAAGATTAAGTATCAGCATTAATCTTGATATGCATGAAAATACACTAAATGCGCAGTTTTTGATCATTCAGTACACTCATTTATATTGATCAGAATCAATTTTAAATGAGACCATATGATTCTACACATCACTTTACATAAGAATCAGCATTAATCTTGATATGCATGAAAATACACTAAATGCGCAAAATTCGGGCTTTCAGCACATTCATTTATATTGCTCAGAATCAATTTTAAATGAGACCATATTATTCTACACATCAATTTACATAAGAATCAGCATTAATCTTGATATGCATGAAAATACAATAAATGCCAAATTTTCGGGCTTTCAGTACACACATTATATTGCTCGGAATCAATTTTAAATGAGACCATATGATTCTACACATCAATTTACATAAGAATCAGCATTAATCTTGATATGCATGAAAATACACTAAATGCGCAATTTTCAGGCTTTCAGTACACTCATTTATATTGCTCAGAATCAATTTTAAATGAAACCATATTATTCTACACATCAATTTACATAAGAATCAGCATTAATCTTGATATGCATGAAAATACACTAAATGCGCAATTTTCGGGCTTTCAGTACTCTCATTTATATTGCTCAGAATCAATTTTAAATGTAACCATATGATTGTACACATCAATTTACATAAGAATCAGCATTAATCTTGATATGCATGAAAATACACTAAATGCGCAGGTTTGGATTTTCAGGACACTCATTTATATTGATCAGAATCAATTTTAAATGAGACCATATGATTCTACACATCAATTTACATAAGAATCAGCATTAATCTTGACATGCATGAAAATACACTAAATGCGCAGTTTTTGGTCTTTCAGTACAGTCATTTATATTGATCAGAATCACTTTTAAATGAGACTATATGATTCTACACATCAATTTACATAAGAATCAGCATTAATCTTAATATGCATGAAAATACACTAAATGCGGAGGTTTGGATTTTCAGTACACTCATTTATATTGCTCAGAATCAATTTTAAATGTAACCATATGATTGTACACATCAATTTACATAAGAATCAGCATTAATCTTGATATGCATGAAAATACAATAAAAGCGCAGATTTCCTCTTTCAGTACACTCATTTATATTGATCAGAATCAATTTTAAATGAGACCATATGATTCTACACATCAATTTACATAAGAATCAGCATTAATCTTGATATGCATGAAAATACACTAAATGCGCAATTTTCGGGCTTTCAGTACACTCATTTATATTGCTCAGAATCATTTTTAAATGTGACCATATGATTCTACACATCAATTTACTTAAGAATCACCATTAATCTTGATATGCATGAAAATACACTAAATGCGCAATTTTCGGGCTTTCAGTCCACTCATTTATATTGCTCAGAATCAACTTTAAATAAAACCTCATGATTCTACACATCAATTTACATAAGAATCAGCATTAATCTTGATATGCATGAAAATACACTAAATGCGCAGTTTTTGGTCATTCAGTACACTCATTTATATTGCTCAGAATAAATTTTAAATGAGACCATATGATTCTACACATCAATTTACATAAGGATCAGCATTAATCTTGATATGCATGAAAATACACTAAATGCACAATTTTCGGGCTTTCAGTACACTCATTTATATTGCTCAGAATCAATTTTAAATGAAACCATATGATTCTACACATCAATTTACATAAAAATCAGCATTAATCTTGATATGCATGAAAATACACTAAATGCGCAATTTTCGGGCTTTCAGTACACTCATTTATATTGCTCAGAATCAATTTTAAATGAGACCATATGATTCTACACATCAATTTACATAAGAATCAGCATTAATCTTGATATGCATGAAAAAACACTAAATGCGCAGTTTTTGGCCTTCAGTACACTCATTTATATTGATCAGAATCAATTTTAAATGGGACCATATGATTCAACACATCAATTTACATAAGAATCAGCATTAATCATGATATGCATGAAAATACACTAAATGCGAAATTTTCGGGCTTTCAGTACATTCATTTATATTGCTCAGAATCAATTTTAAATGAAACCATATGATTCTACACATCAATTTACATAAGAATCAGCATTAATCTTGATATGAATGAAAATTCACTAAATGCGCCATATTCGGGCTATCAGTACACTCATTTATATTGCTCAGAATAAATTTTAAATGAGACCGTATGATTCTACACATCAATTAACATGAGAATCAGCATTAATCTTGATATGCATGAAAATACACTAAATGCGCAGTTTTTGATCATTCAGTACACTCATTTATATTGATCAGAATCAATTTTAAATGAAACCATATGATTCTACACATCAATTTACATAAGAATCAGCATTAATCTTGATATGCATGAAAATACACTAAATGCGCAATTTTCGGGCTTTCAGCACATTCATTTATATTGCTCAGAATCAATTTTACATGAGACCATATTATTCTACACATCAATTTACGTAAGAATCAGCATTAATCTTGATATGCATGAAAATACACAAAATGCGCAATTTTCGAGCTTTCAGTACAATCATTTATATTGCTCAGAATCAATTTTAAATGAGACCGTATGATTCTACATATCAATTTACATAAGGATCAGCATTAATCTTGATATGCATGAAAATACACTAAATGCGCAGTTTTGGTCTTTCAGTACACTCATTTATATTGATCAGAATCAATTTTAAATGAGACCATATGATTCTACACATCAATTTACATAAGAATCAGCATTAATCTTGATGTGCATGAAAATACACTAAATGCGCAATTTTCGGGATTTCAGTTCACTCATTTATATTGCTCAGAATCAATTTTAAATGAGACCATATGATTCTACACATCAATTTACATAAGAATAAGCATTAATCTTGATATCCATGAAAATTCACTAAATGCGCAAATTCGGGCTTTCAGTACACTCATTTATATTGCTCAGAATCAAATTTAAATAAAACCGTATGATTCTACACATCAGTTTACATAAGAATCAGCATTAATCTTGATATGCATGAAAATACACTAAATGCGCAGTTTTGTTCTTTCAGTACACTCATTTATATTGATCAGAATCAATTTTAAATGAGACCATATGATTCTACACATCAATTTACATAAGAATCAGCATTAATCTTGACATTCATGAAAATACACTAAATGCGCAGTTTTTGGTCTTTCAGTACAGTCATTTATATTGATCAGAATCACTTTTAAATGAGACTATATGATTCTACACATCAATTTACATAAGAATCAGCATTAATCTTGATATGCATGAAAATACACTAAATGCGCAGTTTTGTTCTTTCAGTACACTCATTTATATTGCTCAGAATCAATTTTAAATGAGACCGTATGATTCGACACATCAATTTACATAAGAATCAGCATTAATCTTGATATGCATGAAAATTCACTAAATGCGCAGTCTTTGGACTTTCAGTACAATTATTTATATTGATCAGAATCAATTTTAAATGAGACCATATGATTATACACATCAATTTACATAAGAATCAACATTAATCTTGATATGCATGAAAATACACTAAATGCCCAATATTCTGGCTTTCAGTACACTCATTTATATTGCTCGGAATCAATTTTAAATGAGACCATACGATTGTACACAACAATTTACATAAGAATCAGCATTAATCTTGATATGCATGAAAATACACTAAATGCGCAATATTCGGGCTTTCAGTACACTCATTTATATTGCTCAGAATCAATTTTTAATGTAACCATATGATTGCACACAACAATTTACATAAGAATCAGCATTAATCTTGATATGCATGAAAATACAATAAAAGCGCAGATTTGGTCTTTCAGTACACTCATTTATATTGATCAGAATCAATTTTAAATGAGACCATATGATTCTACACATCAATTTACATAAGAATCAGCATTAATCTTGATATGCATGAAAATACACTAAATGCGCAATATTCGGGCTTTCAGTACACTCATTTATATTGCTCAGAATCAATTTTAAATGTGACCATATGATTCTACACATCAATTTACGTAAGAATCAGCATTAATCTTGATATGCATGAAAATACACTAAATGCGCAATATTCGGGCTTTCAGTACACTCATTTATATTGCTCAGAATCAATTTTAAATGAAACCATATGATTCTACACATCAATTTACATAAGAATCAGCATTAATCTTGATATGCATGAAAATAAACTAAATGCGCAATTTTCGGGCTTTCAGTACACTCATTGATATTGCTCAGAATCAATTTTAAATGAGACCGTATGATTCTACACATCAATTTACATAAGAATCAGCATTAATCTTGATATGCATGAAAATACACTAAATGCGCAGTTTTTGATCATTCAGTACACTCATTTATATTGATCAGAATCAATTTTAAATGAAACCATATGATTCTACACATCAATTTACATAAGAATCAGCATTAATCTTGATATGCATGAAAATACAATAAAAGCGCAGATTTTGTCTTTCAGTACACTCATTTATATTGATCAGAATCAATTTTAAATGAGACCATATGATTCTACACATCAATTTACATAAGAATCAGCATTAATCTTGATATGCATGAAAATACACTAAATGCGCAATTTTCGGGCTTTCAGTACACTCATTTATATTGCTCAGAATCAATTTTAAATGAGACCATATGATTCTACACATCAATTTACATAAGAATCAGCATTAATCTTGATATGCATGAAAATACACTAAATGCGCAATTTTCGGGCTTTCAGTACACTCATTTATATTGCTCAGAATAAATTTTAAATGAGACCGTATGATTCTACACATCAATTTGCATAAGAATCAGCATTAATCTTGATATGCTTGAAAATACACTAAATGCGCAGTTTTTGATCATTCAGTACACTCATTTATATTGATCAGAATCAATTTTAAATGAGACCATATGATTCTACACATCAATTTACATAAGAATCAGCATTAATCTTGATATGCATGAAAATACACTAAATGCGCAATTTTCGGGCTTTCAGTACATTCATTTATATTGCTCAGAATCAATTTTAAATGAAACCATATGATTCTACACATCAATTTACATAAGAATCATCATTAATCTTGATATGCATGAAAATACACTAAATGCGCAATATTCGGGCTTTCAGTACACTCATTTATATTGCTCTGAATCAATTTTAAATGAGACCGTATGATTCTACACATCAATTAACATAAGAATGAGCACTAATCTTGATATGCATGTAAATACACTAAATGCGCAGTTTTTGATCTTTCAGTACACTCATTTATATTGATCAGAATCAATTTCAAATGAAACCATATGATTCTACACATCAATATACATAAGAATCAGCATTAATCTTGATATGCATGAAAATACACTAAATGCGCAATTTTCGGGCTATCAGTACACTCATTTATATTGCTCAGAATAAATTTTAAATGAGACCGTATGATTCTAAACATCAATTTACATGAGAATCAGCATTAATCTTGATATGCATGAAAACACACTAAATGCGCAGTTTTTGATCATTCAGTACACTCATTTATATTGATCAGAATCAATTTTAAATGAGACCGTATGATTCTACACATCAATTTACATAAGAATCAGCATTAATCTTGATATGCATGAAAATACATTAATGCGCAGTTTTGGTATTTCAGTACACTCATTTATATTGATCAGAATCAATTTTAAATGAGACCATATGATTCTACACATCAATTTACATAAGAATCAGCATTAATCTTAATATGCATGAAAATACACTAAATGCGCAATATTCGGGCTTTCAGCACTATCATTTATATTGCTCAAAATCAATTTTAAATGAGACCATATGATTCTACTCATCGATTTACATAAGAATCAGCATTAATCTTGATATGCATGAAAATACACTAAATGCGCAATTTTCGGGCTTTCAGTACATTCATTTATATTGCTCAGAATCAATTTTAAATGAAACCATATGATTCTACACATCAATTTACATAAGAATCAGCATTAATCTTGATATGCATGAAAATACACTAAATGCGCAATTTTCGGGCTTTCAGTACACTCATTTATATTGCTCAGAATCAATTTTAAATGACACCGTATGATTCTACACATCAATTTACATAAGAATCAGCATTAATATTGATGTGCATGAAAATACACTAAATGCGCAACATTCGGGCTTTCAGCACACTCATTTATATTGCTCAGAATCAATTTTAAATGAAACCATATGATTCTACACATCAATTTACATAAGAATCAGCATTAATCTTGATATGCTTGAAAATACACTAAATGCGCAGTTTTTGATCATTCAGTACACTCATTTATATTGATCCGAATCAATTTTAAATGAGACCATATGATTCTACACATCAATTTACATAAGAATCAGCATTAATCTTGATATGCATGAAAATACATTAATGCGCAATTTTCGGGCTTTCAGTACACTCATTTATATTGCTCAGAATCAATTTTAAATGAAACCATATGATTCTACACATCAATTTACATAAGAATCAGCATTAATTTGATATGCATGAAAATACACTAAATGCGCAATTTTCGGGCTTTCTGTACATTCATTTATATTGCTCAGAATCAATTTTAAATGAAACCATATGATTCTACACATCAATTTACATAAGAATCAGCATTAATCTTGATATGCATGAAAATACACTAAATGCGCAATTTTCGTGCTTTCAGTACACTCATTTATATTGCTCTGAATCAATTTTAAATGAGACCGTATGATTCTACACATCAATTTACATAAGAATGAGCATTAATCTTGATATGCATGTAAATACACTAAATGCGCAGTTTTTGATCTTTCAGTACACTCATTTATATTGATCAGAATCAATTTTAATTGAGACCATATGATTCTACACATCAATTTACATAAGAATCAGCATTAATCTTGATATGCATGAAAATACACTAAACGCGCAGTTTTTGGTCTTTCAGTACACTCATTTATATTGATCAGAATCAATTTCAAATGAAACCATATGATTCTACACATCAATTTACATAAGAATCAGCATTAATCTTGATATGCATGAAAATACACTAAATGCGCAATTTTCGGGCTATCAGTACACTCATTTATATTGCTCAGAATAAATTTTAAATGTGACCGTATGATTCTAAACATCAATTTACATAAGAATCATCATTAATCTTGATATGCATGAAAATACACTAAATGCGCAGTTTTTGATCATTCAGTACACTCATTTATATTGATCAGAATCAATTTTAAATGAGACCATATGGTTCTACACATCAATTTACATAAGAATCAGCATTAATCTTGATATGCATGAAAATAAACTAAATGCGCAATTTTCGGGCTTTCAGCACATTCATTTATATTGCTCAGAATCAATTTTAAATGAGACCATATTATTCTAAACAACAATTCACATAAGAATCAGCATTAATCTTGCTATGCATGAAAATGCACGAAATGCGCAATTTTCGGGCTTTCAGCACACTCAATTATATTGCTCAGAATCAATTTTAAATGAGACCATATGATTCTACACATCAATTTACATGAGAATCAGCATTAATCTTGATATCCATGAAAATACAGTAAATGCGCAATTTTCGGGCTTTCAGGACACTCATTTATATTGCTCAGAATCAATTTTAAATGAGACCATATGATTCTACACATCAATTTACATAAGAATCAGCATTAATGTTGATATGCATGAAAATACATTAATGCGCAGTTTTGGTATTTCAGTACAGTCATTTATATTGATCAGAATCAATTTTAAATGAGACCATATGATTCTACACATCAATTTACATAAGAATCAGCATTAATCTTGATATGCATGAAAATACACTAAATGCGCAATTTTCGGGCTTTCAGTACACTAATTTATATCGCTCAGAATCAATTTTAAATGAAACCATATGATTCTACACATCAATTTACATAAGAATCAGCATTAATCTTGATATGCATGAAAATACACTAAATGCGCAATTTTCGGGCTTTCAGTACTATCATTTATATTGCTCAAAATCAATTTTAAATGAGACCATATGATTCTACTCCTCGATTTACATAAGAATCAGCATTAATCTTGATATGCATGAGAATACACTAAATGCGCAATTTTCGGGCTTTCAGTACACTCATTTATATTGCTCAGAATCAATTTTAAATGAGAGCATATGATTCTACACATCAATTTACATAAGAATCAGCATTAATCTTGATATGCATGAAAATACACTAAATGCGCAATTTTCGGGCTTTCAGTACACTCATTTATATTGCTCAGAATCAATTTTAAATGAGACCGTATGATTCTACACATCAATTTACATAAGAATCAGCATTAATATTGATGTGCATGAAAATACACTAAATGCGCAATATTCGGGCTTTCAGCACACTCATTTATATTGCTCAGAATCAATTTTAAATGAAACCATATGATTCTACACATCAATTTACATAAGAATCAGCATTAATCTTGATATGCATAAAAATACTCTAAATGCGCAATTTTCGGGCTTTCATTACACTCATTTATATTGTTCAGAATCAATTTTAAATGAGACCATATGATTATACACATCAATTTACATAAGAATCAGCATTAAACTTGATATGCATGGAAATACACTAAATGCGCAATTTTCCGGCTTTCAAGTACACTCATTTATATCGCTCAAAATCAATGTGAAATGAGACCATATGATTCTACACATCAATTTACATAAGAATCAGCATTAATCTTGACATGCATGAAAATACACTAAATGCGCAATTTTCGGGTTTCAGTACACTCATTTATATTGCACAGAATCAATTTTAAATGAGATCGTATGATTCTACACATCAATTTACATAAGAATCAGCATTAATCATGATATGCATGAAAATACACTAAATGGGCAATTTTCGGGCTTTTAGTATACACTTTTTATATTGCTCAGAATCAATTTTAAATGAAACCATATGATTCTACACATCAATTTACATAAGAATCAGCATTAATCTTGATATGCATGAAAATACACTAAATGCGCAATTTTCGGGCTTTCATTACTATCATTTATATTGCTCAAAATCAATTTTAAATGAGACCATATGATTCTACTCATCGATTTACATAAGAATCAGCATTAATCTTGATATGCATGAAAATACACTAAATGCGCAATTTTCGGGCTTTCAGTACATTCCTTTATATTGCTCAGAATCAATTTTAAATGAAACCGTATGATTCTACACATCAATTTACATAAGAATCAGCATTAATATTGATGTGCATGAAAATACACTAAATGCGCAATATTCGGGCTTTCAGCACACTCATTTATATTGCTCAGAATCAATATTAAATGAAACCATATGATTCTACACATCAATTTACATAAGAATCAGCATTAATCTTGATATGCATAAAAATACTCTAAATGCGCAATTTTCGGGCTTTCATTACACTCATTTATATTGTTCAGAATCAATTTTAAATGAGACCATATGATTATACACATCAATTTACATAAGAATCAGCATTAAACTTGATATGCATGAAAATACACTAAATGCGCAATTTTCCGGCTTTCAAGTACACTCATTTATATCGCTCAAAATCAATGTGAAATGAGACCATGTGATTCTACACATAAATTTACATAAGAATCAGCATTAATCTTGATATGCATGAAAATACACTAAATGCGCAATTTTCGGGTTTCAGTACACTCATTTATATTGCACAGAATCAATTTTAAATGAGACAGTATGATTCTACACATCAATTTACATAAGAATCAGCATTAATCATGATATGCATGAAAATACACTAAATGCGCAATTTTCGGGCTTTTAGTATACTCTTTTTATATTGCTCAGAATCAATTTTAAATGAAACCATATGATTCTACACATCAATTTACATAAGAATCAGCATTAATCTTGATATGCATGAAAATACACTAAATGCGCAATTTTCGGGCTTTCAGTACACTCATTTATATTGCTCAGAATCAATTTTAAATGAAACCATATGATTTTACACATCAATTTACATAAGAATCAGCATTAATCTTGATATGCATGAAAATACACTAAATGCTCAATTTTCGGGATTTCAGTACACTCATTTATATTGCTCAGAAACAATTTTAAATGAGACCGTATCATTCTACACATCAATTTACATAAGAATCAGCATTAATCTTGATATGCATGAAAATACACTAAATGCGCAGTTTTTGGTCTTTCAGTACACACACTTATATTGATCAGAATCGATTTTAAATGAGACCATAAGATTCTACACATCAATTTACATAAGAATCAGCATTAATCTTGATATGCATGAAAATACACTAAATGCGCAATTTTCGGGCTTTCAGTACATTCCTTTATATTGCTCAGAATCAATTTTAAATGAAACCATATGATTCTACACATCAATTTACATAAGAATCAGCATTAATCTTGATATGCATGAAAATACACTAAATGCGCAATTTTCGGGCTTTCAGTACACTCATTTATATTGCTCAGAATCAATTTTAAATGAGACCGTATGATTCTACACATCAATTTACATAAGAATCAGCATTAATATTGATGTGCATGAAAATACACTAAATGCGCAATATTCGGGCTTTCAGCACACTCATTTATATTGCTCAGAATCAGTTTTAAATGAAACCATATGATTCTACACATCAATTTACATAAGAATCAGCATTAATCTTGATATGCATAAAAATACTCTAAATGCGCAATTTTCGGGCTTTCATTACACTCATTTATATTGTTCAGAATGAATTTTAAATGAAACCATATGATTTTACACATCAATTTACATAAGAATAAGCATTAATCTTGATATGCATGAAAATACACTAAATGCTCAATTTTCGGGATTTCAGTACACTCATTTATATTGCTCAGAAACAATTTTAAATGAGACCGTATCATTCTACACATCAATTTACATAAGAATCAGCATTAATCTTGATATGCATGAAAATACACTAAATGCGCAGTTTTTGGTCTTTCAGTACACACACTTATATTGATCAGAATCGATTTTAAATGAGACCATAAGATTCTACACTTCAATTTACATAAAAATCAGCATTAATCTTGATATGCATGAAAATACACTAAATGCGCAATTTTCGGGATTTCTGTACACTCATTTATATTGCTCAGAATCAATTTTAAATGAGACCATGTGATTCTACACATCAATTTACATAAGAATCAGCATTAATCTTGATATGCATGAAAATACACTAAATGCGCAATTTTAGGGCTTTCAGTACACTCATTTATATTGCTCAGAATCAATTTTAAATGAAACCATATGATTCTACACATCAATTTACATAAGAATCAGCATTAATCTTGATATGCATGAAAATACACTAAATACGCAGTTTTTGGTCTTTCAGTACACACATTTATGTTGATCAGAATCAATTTTAAATGAGACCATATGATTCTACACATCAATTTACATAAGAATCAGCATTAATCTTGATATGCATGAAAATACATTAATGCGCAATTTTCGGGCTTTCAGTACATTCATTTATATTGCTCAGAATCAATTGTAAATGAAACCATATGATTCTACACATCAATTTACATAAGAATCAGCATTAATCTTGATATGCATGAAAATACACTAAATGCGCAATTTTCGGGCTTTCAGTAAACTCATTTATATTGCTCAGAATCAATTTTCAATGAGCCCGTATGATTCTACACATCAATTTACATAAGAATCAGCATTAATCTTGATATGCATGAAAATACACTAAATGCGCAGTTTTTGATCTTTCAGTACACTCATTTATATTGATCAGAATCAATTTTAAATGTGACCATATGATTCTACACATCAATTTACATAAGAATCAGCATTAATCTTGATATGCGTGAAAATACACTAAATGCGCAATTTTCGGGCTTTCAGCATACTCATTTATATTGCTCAGAATCAATTTTAAATGAAACCATATGATTCTACATATCAATTTACATAAGAATCAGCATTAATCTTGATATGCATGAAAATACACTAAATGCGCAATTTTCGGGCTTTCAGTACACTTTTTTATATTGCTCAGAATCAATTTCAAATGAGACCGTATGATTCTACACATCAATTTACATAAGAATCAGCATTAATCTTGATATGCATGAAAATACACTAAATGCGCAATTTTCGGGCTTTCAGTACAATCATTTATATTGCTCAGAATCAAATTTAAATGAGACCATATGATTCTACACATCAATTTACATAAGAATCAGCATTAATCTTGATATGCATGAAAATACACTAAATGCGCAATTTTCGGGATTTTAGTACACTCATTTATATTGCTCAGAAACAATTTTAAATGAGACCTTTTCATTCTACACATCAATTTACATAAGAATCAGCATTAATCATGATATGCATGAAAATACACTAAATGCGCAGTTTTTGGTCTTTCAGTACACACACTTATATTGATCATAATCAATTTTAAATGAGACCATAAGATTCTACACATCAATTTACATAAGAATCAGCATTAATCTTGATATGCATGAAAATACACTAAATGCGCAATTTTCGGGCTTTCAGTACACTCATTTATATTGCTCAGAAACAATTTTAAATGAGACCATGTGATTCTACACATCAATTTACATAAGAATCAGCATTAATCTTGATATGCATGAAAATACACTAAATACGCAGTTTTTGGTCTTTCAGAACACACATTTATGTTGATCAGAATAAATTTTAAATGAGACCATGTGATTCTGCACATCAATTTACATAAGATTCAGCATTAATCTTGATATGCATGAAAATGCACTAAATGCGCAGTTTTTGGACTTTCAGTACAGTCATTTATATTGATCAGAATCAATTTTAGATGAGACCATATGATTCTACACATCAATTTACAAAAGAATCAGCATTAATCTTGATATGCATGAAAATACACTAAATGCGCAATTTTCGGGCTTTCAGTACACTCATTTATATTGCTCAGAATCAATTTTAAATGAGACCATGTGATTCTACACATCAATTTACATAAGAATCAGCATTAATCTTGATATGGATGAAAATACACTAAATGCGCAATTTTAGGGCTTTCAGTACACTCATTTATATTGCTCAGAATCAATTTTAAATGAAACCATATGATTCTACACATCAATTTACATAAGAATCAGCAGTAATCTTGATATGCATGAAAATACACTAAATACGCAGTTTTTAGTCTTTCAGAACACACATTTATGTTGATCAGAATAAATTTTAAATGAGACCATGTGATTCT